>CAUYPK010003589.1:0-77779 GCA_963574355.1 Loris lydekkerianus
TAATATATTATTGTTAAAATTATATGCTTTTGTGTGAGTGTTTGTCTGTTTTGGCAGGTCACTGCGTGGTGTGGCTCTCTGACTCTCACAGTTTAAAATTTTGGCTCTTTGTGTCGAACTTGTTCGCCACCCCTGAAGTAGAAGATACGTTGAATAAAAGATTCTAGCTATCTGCTTGATGTAAGCTTTCCATATTGTATATCGAATTAGCGCATTGTACCCCATAAATGCAATAATGTACACAGTTATGATTTAATAAAAAAATTAAAATAAAAAATTCTAGGGATCTAGATATAATGTGCAACAGGAAGATTGTAGGTGATAAAATATTATTAAAAATATTTTTTACAGTCATGTTAAATGTGTTGATTTTGGGTGCTCTTAACAAGAAAACAAACAAAAGAAGGATAACTCCGCGAGGTGACAGATATGTTAATTTGCTTCACAATAGTAACTTTTTTTTACTGTCTGTGTATATACCATAACATCATGTGGTATACCTTAAATATACACAGTAACATTAAGTTAAAAAGAAAAAAGTGAATCAAAGAACAAAAGAAAAGAAAAATAAAATATATACATTTTAAAAAGAATGCTCATTATAAACAAATTGCTCAAAATTAGGAATGAAGGTAAATCTTAAGCTAGAGAAAGAAGATATATAGAGAAAACAAATGTAAAGATAGTAGTGAACAGCAAATATCTCATCCAAGAATAAAGAAACACAATGGAAGAGACTATGGAGCCAAGTCATTAAATCATCAAATATAAAAGAAACAAAATAAAACTATCATTAGAGAATTCTATGCTACGTAAAAATACATTTTAAAAACGTAAGGTGAAATGAAGACTTTTTTCAGATGTACAAAAGCTTACTCAACTCATCATCAAGATGTACACTGTAAGACATTTTGAAGAAAGATTTTAAAGCAGATAGAGAATATCACATAAAATTATAAACATATACCAAAAAGAAAGAGTTCCAGAAATAACCATGTTATTATTATATGTATTATGTAAATACAGATTTTCCTAATTTTTATACTAGTTTAAAACAATTAACTGGTTAAATAAAAAAAATCATGGTGTGTGCATTATTATATATAACAAAGTAAAATGTATGACAGCAATAGCAAAAAGGCTGAGGTGGGAAAAATGAAAGTACAATATTTAATGTTCTTAAACTATCCTTGAAGTAATATACTATCACTTGAATTTAATCTGTAATAAGTCAAATTATATATATAATATACCTTTAATACCTATGTATAGGAGTTACTGCCAATGAGCCTTTAAGGAAGAAAAATATGAAATAATAATTTTTTTCAATTAATCTGAAAGAAGCCAAGGAAACAAAAAAGGAGTATCAGATACAACTAAGACAAATAAAAAATGAATAGCAAGATGAAAGATTAAAAGTAAACATAGCAATGATCTCATTAAATGGAAATTTAATTAAAATCACAAAATGTGGAAGGACTAATAGATTCTACAGATGTTAAGAAGTATTAAAAATGTTATTGACAACTTTTTGTATATTAATTCAACAACTTAGAGGTATTGGCCAAACATTTAGGTACAAAATAATAACAACTTCACTCGATCTCTTTCAGTAGATTTTGGTGGCCAATATTTCCTTAATAAAAAATCCAAATAGAAACACTTAGGAAAAAACAAATTCTAAATCAATATTCTTCCTGTACATACACGTAAAAATTTTACGCAACATAGTAGTACTCTGAAACAACACATAAAAAGAATGGTAAATAATGACTAAGATATGTTAATTCATAAACGTAGAGTTGATTTACCATTAGAAAACCTAATCAATGAAGGTAAAAAGAAAAACTATATGCTCACCTCAATAGAATAGATCATAAAAAGATTTAACAGATCTAATATGTAGTATCCAATTCCTGACAAAACTTCCCAGCAAACTAAGACTAGAAGAGAATTTCCTTAACCTCATTAATGACATTACCTACATACTATGGTAAGAATTAAATCCTTTCTCTGTAATATCAGGAACAAGACAAGAATATCACTTCTATTTATTAAATAATAGTTTAAATTAAATGACCTGTGCAATCAGGCCAGAGAAACAAATTCAGAGCATCTACATAGAAATTAAAGAAGTTGACCTGATCATCTATGTAGAAAATATGACATTATCTACAAAAATGTTACTAGTAGTATTAAGTGAGGTTAATGAAGATGCAGGATGCATAATTCTTATGCAAAAATATATTATATTATTTGTAACCAGCAATAAAATATCATAACTTTAAACTAAAATATAATACTTTTTACAAGGAATTAAAAATGTAAAATCTTCAGGGACTAATTGGATAAAGATTTTCATCTTTTGCATTTATTTGGGTGGATTTGGAGAACATACTCCTAAGTAAAGTCTCAAGAATGGAAAAGCAAGCATCCCAGGTACTCAGTACTAATCTGAAAACAGTAGATCAACAAGGGCAGGCACACAAAAGAGAAAAACACAGTTAAATTCAAGAACTGGGAAGAAGGGTAGAGGGCTCAGTAAGTTCCCTCATATTGGGTACAAGGTAGGGGTATATAGTCCTTCATCCAGGAGCTGCAAAGGACTCAACAACTCGGATTTAGACTTCACTTACGAATACAAATAATGTAGCCTCTTATTAATCATCCTGTTTAAAAAACTTTGTGCCCTCTTATTAATCACCCCCCAAAAAAAAGTATTGTTAAGAGAAAAATAAAAAGTCACAGACATGGAGTAAATATTTATAAATTCTGTTTCTGAAAAGTCACTTGTATCCAGAACTCCATAATTCAATGGTAAAAAAAACAACTAAACAAAAAAATGGCCAAAGTTTTAAATATATACTTCATCAAAATGTGATGTCAAAATGAGCACATAAAGAGAGGCTCAACATCATTAGTCACTTGAAGAAAGCAAATTCAAACTATGATAAGCATACAATGACTAGAATTTAAAAGACTACCCTTAGTGATGGCAAGCATTTGGAGGAAATGGAACACTCAAGCTCTGAAGTGGGGCATGTAAATGGTACAAACTTTTCAGCAGTTTGACACCACCTTAAAAAGTAAAACATATCTGCTATGTAATCTAGCCATTCTACTTCTAGATATTTACCTAAGGGATATGAACACTTGTGTACATACTTACTTGGACACAATCATCTGTACACAAGTGTTCCTAACAATTTCATGTATAATAGCTCTAAAAAACACTAAGAACCCAAGTATTATTCAGCATGGAAAAGGATCAATAATTTCTGAAGTACATAGAATACTACTCAGCAATAAAAATAAACTACAAGTGAATGAAGAAACACAACACGGAAAAGCCAAACATAAACAGGAATACATCTTGTGTGATTGTATTTATATGAAAGTCTAGAAAATGCCATCTAATTCTAGTGACATAAAGCAGATTAGCAGTCTCCTGGGAGGTGCATCGAGACAGGAAGTAGGAATTAAAAAGGAAATATGTTCACTTTCTTGATTGAGATGATGGCTTCAGGGTCACATATATCAAAACGTATCACATGGCTTGGCATCTGTGGCTCAAGGGGCTAAGGCGCCAGCCACAAACACCTGAGCTGGCGGGTTTGAATCCAGCCTGGGGCCCGCCAAACAACAATGACGGCTACAACCAAAAAATAGCTGGGCATTGTGGCGGAAGCCTGTAGTCCCAGCTCCTTGGGAGGCTGAGGCAAGAGAATCGCTTAAGCCCAGGAGTTGGAGGTTGCAGTGAGCTATGATGCCACGGCACTCTACCCAGAGTGACAGCTTAAGGCTCTGTCTCAAAAACAAACAACAACAACAACGAAAACTTATTACATTGTACTATTTAAAATATGCAGTTTATTTTATGACAATTATACTTCAAAAAGCTGTTAAAGTAGTTCTTTAATGCAGCGTGTGCGTACTTATATCAAAGCGCTTTTGTCTATGCGATCTCATCTAATCTGTAATCAGATGCTTTGGTAGCATTTGCTATTATTCTCCTTTTTCAGAAGAGGAAAAAAGGAAGAGAATGGTATTATTTGACCAAATCTTCATTGCCTGCAAGTGATATTCACATCCTTACCTCCTTTGGGTCACCACAGTTCTAAGGCTGATTTGGGGCTCAAGAAATTCAGAAATGAGTGGTGATTTCTGATACCCATCTTCCTGTACCTTAGGAGGATACTGGCTAGCTACATCAAGTGAACTCTGAGTGGTATACACTGTCACAAAACTTCAAAGAATTTGTCCTATTGATGATCCACATTTTTGATACATTTGCATGAAATCAAGCATTTAGTATTTGTTTGTAAAGAGAGATGCATCTGGTTTGAGTTTCTTCAGACCTTCTCAGGTCTTTAAATTTATAGGACTTGTCACTACTATTCATGTCATAATTAATTGTTCTTTTCTCCAAAAATCTCCTGTATTGCCACCTGCATAGTTATACAACACCTTTTGTTTGTTTTTTTGTGTCCTATGTCTGAATTCGGTTTCTATTTCTTAAAGATAGGGACAATGGGCATGCGGTTTTGCTTCCACATAGGATGTTTTCATGGACCTCAGTGTAGTGTTTTACTTTTAATATATTGGGAGATAATTTTTTTTATGTAGAAAATTTTTTCCAGTTTCTGTTCGATATTTCTTGGACACTTTCTATAGTTCTATACTTTCTGTTGCTTCCTTTTTTGCCTGTGAATTTCCAAGTTACTACTTATTCCTTACACAGAAAAAGTCAATATTTTCAATTGTAGGTTTAATTTTTATTTCATATCCCATTTAAAAGTTATATACTCAAAGAACTTTACTAAAAAAAAATAGAAAGATAAAAACAATTTCTTAGAAAAAAGGTAAACTAATATCTATCAGAACAGGATATAAAAAAATCAATATATTGGCCAATTTCTCCAACTTGACCAAGTATAATAAAAAGACAGATAATAGAAGTTCATGTGAAGGGAAAGCCTGGAAATTTTAGGTCACACAGTTTTGTTCCATGTTCTAGGCCATTGTTGCTGCCATAACAAAATACCGGAGACTGGGTAGTTTATAAACAACAGATTTATTTATTTATTAGAATGCTGGGGGTTGGAAAGACCTAGATCAAGGCACCAACAGACACAGTTTGTGGTGCATTTGGCTTCCATTATGGTGCCTGCTACTTACTGTGTCCTTCTGTGGTAGAAGACACAACAGGTCCCCCACACATCTTTTATTAGCTTATATGAATTTGTAGGGTAACACAGACCATAACAGTATTCCTACTGATTTTATTTTTATTAGAAATTTGAAAAATACTAATGGTGGGAAAATGAAAGTTCTTGGTTAGTCTAGATTTTGACGAAAGGTAGTTGGGAACATGAACGATAGCACAAAGATGTCAGAAATGGTTAGATTTACTAATCAAAGTAGGCTGAGGGTCAGGGTCAATAGAGACAAGAAAAGCCCCTTTCTCTTTGTGTTAAATCCTGAGCCTGCAGAATAAAGAACTCTTGTGAGCCTTATTCTATTTCTTCATTAACCCTTGCACACTTAGAAAGTGCTTTGGTGCTCAAGTCTCTTAGCTCAAGTCCTTTAGAGAAATCTCTTATGAAAGAAACACCAGATTTATCATTTATGAATTATTCATCATTATCATTATTAGCTCTGATAATTCCAGCCATGCTGCTCATGAGCCTCTGTCTTTTTGCTTAAGTCATATAAAACTCAGCTGACAAAACATTAGCAGGCATTCCGTGGGGAATTGCTGGGGCCTATTTGGCTGATTATAGCTGCCGTCTACATCTAACACCAGTGGTTTTGTGCACACATAACTTTGTTCATAATTTCCAAACAAAAGTTTCCATAAAAGTGAAGTGTATCAAAGCCATAGTTTGAAGCCAATGCTTATTTCCAGTAAAAGAACTTTTTGTCTGAGCAGGACCAGCTTCATGAGCAAGAATAAAAGCAACATAGCAGTGATGGTCAACTGCTGGACATTAGTGCAGTAGACCATTTCTTACGACCTATCAGTCAGAAGTTTATCTTCCACCGATATCTTAAATGTCACCAATTTGAATTTGGGACTATACTCATAAAAAATAAAAATATCCAAGTAAAATTTTCCATCTCCAGCCCTCAAGCTATTATTATATATCTGTTCATTGAATTAATCTGTCCAAGCCAACAGGAAATAGAATGTATTAAGAGCGCAATCTCTCTGCCTGGTGGGATTTGCAACTAAGAGATCTAGGAGGCCTGCCAGCAAGTCTTCATGCTGGCTGCCCCACAGAGCTGTTGTGTGCCTGGATCCCAGATTCCCACTTGGATTCTTATAGATTTTGGAACTGATCTGTTAGGTTATAGACAGAAACAAGTTTCTACCCAATAGCATGAGCTATTAATATGGGTTATTTCTTTTTTGACATGCCTTATATGTAGATGCCAACCAAATACATGCCAAGACTATAGGCATGTCATAGACTGAATCATGTCCAGGTTACTATTAACTGGAAAAAAGTGTTCCTCAGGATTTGTTTTAGAAGATAGGAAAAGAAGACAGTGCCTATTTATAGAACTCCATGACTGTTTTAGCCAATTCAACTATACAACAACTTTAGAAAGTAAATATTATCAAACTCCTTTTTACATACGAAAAAATAGAGATTCTAAGAGCTTAACTGTCTTGATTTGTTTATGCATTCATTCATTCACTCCCCATGTATTTATTGCGTCCTTATTAACTGCCAGCCACTGTTATTATGTGCTGGAGAGATACAAGTGGAGGGCGAAAAAAAAAAAAAAAAAGACTGAATTCCCTCAGGATCTTATAATATAATGGGGAAAATCACAATTACAGTCACAGAGAAATATATGACTTTAACTCAGTTCTGCTGTTCATTCTTCTGTCCTTATACTACGATATTAATCAGCAAGAAGTAAAGCAGTTCCTTTCTTAGAAAGGCCCAAGATTCATAATTGTAGTAAAGCAAGATGAGGAATACTCCCATCCTTCCATTTCCTCTGACTCTATAGCACTTTCCCTCAATGTGGATTTTCCCTGGAAAGTTGTTCTATCCAGGGAATATTCATGTGTGTTGAGTTGTCCGAGGTTCTGCAGTCAGTTTCTTGGGGTAATGCAGGAACTCTTCTTTGGGAGAGTCTGGTTGTTCCACCACAAGGTATGCTTGGGCCTTGAACTTCTTTACAGCCAAGTTGTTGTAGGCAATGGGTTTTGCTCTACTTTGAGCAGCATCCCTGCATTCCAGATGGCATCGCTTTCATGCCAGGCCTGGGGAAGACTGTGAGGGTCTTCCAAACCCCACATTGCTTCTGAATGAGGTGAAGCAGAGCTGGGATTACCAATAAATCAAGATGAGGTTTATTCTTGGAGTTAAATTTTGGTGAGCCTGTTGGAGTAACTGAGAGAGCAGGCATGTTCATACACACCCACGCCTACACACACGCTCCCACACACAACCGCAGGTGGAGTGGGAAATTAGTCAGCAGAGGTCTGACAAAGTGCTTCCTACACATGCTGTTCTGTCAGGCGGCACAGCTTCTCAGGCTTCAGAGGTAATTACATGGATTTTCTGTCTTGTACTGGCAAAAACACAGCCCAGCACCATGCTGCCACTGCCGGCTCGTTGCTGACAACGCCTTTGGCTCTGGCAGGCAGCAGACTGCAGGAGAATGTTTACATGCTCTCTTTCAAGAATTCAACACCCACGAAGGCACTGGAGGTACCAGTGGAAGGAAGTGGGGCAAGAATTTACATGAGGGGGAGGAGGGTGTAGAAGACATTCTGTTAGATAACCAAGCTGGACACTCCCGAGGGAATAGAAGAGCACAAAGCTGGGGAAGCTGCTGCAGAGAAGGCTATAATAATGCTTGTATTAATGCATTTTCTTTTCTTTTCCTTCGTCTATCAGCATAATTACTTGGCCACTAGTACCCATTTTGTTTTCATTCAATCCATCAATCAAGCAACAGTTGTTACATCCTGACGCAGACAATTCCAGGCTGGGCAATGTGTGTTTGTGTGGGTTGGGAGATAAAGCATAAACTACAGTCTCCACACACAAGGAGCTAATGCAAGAGGTGAGAAGACAAGTTTTCATTTTATGAAAAGTGAAAGAAGAAGGTGGTCAGTGATCTGTGTCCAATAGGGTATGAAGTACAAGCCTATCGCTCTACCTAATATTGGGAAATGTTTCCTAGTATATTATTCAGCTTAACGGGGATTAAAACCAAAAAATGAAATAAAATGAAGAAATGAAGAAAATGAAGATGTAGAAATAAATAGATAACAAAAATATTGCAGGGGGTGCTTCACCTTATTATGAGAACAAAGGGAGTGGGCATAAACCAGTGCAAGGACACATGCATCCTTAGTTATACTGTGTGCCTGAGGAATGCCCAATATACTACTACAAGGAGCTGGGCCTGAGTGCATAATTTCTGAACAGGAAGTCTGAGAGCTGTGGGGTGCACATTTGTCGTGTGAATGGAAAACTCCAGACTGAAGCAGACGCATCTTCAGTCCACTGAGATGATCTGAGCTACTATATCTGGTCCAGGAGAGAGTTACCAAAGTTGGCCCTGACTGAGTTTCAGAATTTCCTATTCTTATTGATTAAATATGCAAGCTTCAGTGTATTTGTTCTGATACCCAGAATGTTGACCCAAACTCTTCAGAAAGCTGGAAGTCATTGGTAGCATACAGAATTATTAAAAGGCTTAGACTGAAATAGGTGTTTATGACTTTCCTACTAATTAGTTCTGTGATCTTGGACAAACCCTGTTACTTCTCTGAATGTTTTTATCCCTAAATCTTGTGGACATTGTTAGGACAACCCCAGCTGTTCAGTCGTGACTGGCGGTTCTTCCCAATACCTACCACCCAGTCAGTTCCCCACATTTCAGCATCCAGGTGCCTCTGCAGTTTTTCGCTAAAACCATTCTCTTTCTTTCACATATCCTACTTCCTCTTGGCCTACCAAAACCTGTACATATTTCCAGGTCTAAACTCAAGGCCGCCCATCACCTGTAGCTTCCACATCTCTTCCAGTTTGCATTTCCCTTCCCTTTGACCTCTGAGAACAATACATAGTTTCAAGTGGTCAAGCATCAGAAGCCACGCAATGTTATTCCTTAATAGCTGATTTGAGTTTGTCTCTGTGTTTCTCATAGCACATCGAGGTACTGAAAAATTAGCAGTTGATATTTTTTGTTGCACCTCTCAAAAGGTTAGAGACAATTGAGAAAAACAACTAACTTCGGTTTAGGAGATGTTTGTCCCCTTTTTAATTTTTTTCTTCCTGGTTCAGGTCAAAGACTTTAGAGTCATAAATTATTTTTCCTTAAGGAGTGTTTCCTACCATGTCCAACAGGTATGGATTTCCTTTCATTTCTGTTTCTCTGTTCATTATCTTGTCTTTCCCTTTAGGTATTTTTTTCAGTTAACTCTGTCAGTTACATACTCTATATTTAAACTGTACAGACCGTAATCTTTCAGTTTGTCAAATATTTATGCCTCGTAGTTTCCTAATGATGTATTTTCTACTTTATTCCCACTTTAAAGATTACAGAACTGAATGAAGAGCAAGGAGATTAAGTAACTGGCTTAAGGTCATCTGGCCAGTAGAAGAGGCAAAATGGTACTAAGTTTAGAAATTTAGGCCTAAATTCAGTCTCATTTTGTCATTCAAGCTTCATAAATAAATTTAGTGTATGTAACAAACAGAGGTAACTAAGTCTTGAAATGGACAAAATGTGAGTGGAGAAATTTGTGGGTTATACATTGGAAAGTGAATTGGAGTAAAGAGAAAGGCTTAAGTGACCTGGGAAGACTTCAGCAAAAGTTCAACTTAGGTATGTATTCTACCTCAAACAATTCTACCTATGGCAGCATTTGTGCAATATAATTATGTTTTTATATAATGGATTCTCTCATGTTTAAATGAGAAAATAAGTAGCAGAAAGTTTCAAAAACCACAAGCAGATGTTTACAAAGAGAAAACATTTCTCTGTCAGAGTCATGATACTCTTTTTTAATTTATTTTTTATTTATTATTAAATCATAGCTGTGTACATTAATGTAATCATGGAGCACCATACACTAGTTTTATATACCATTTGACATATTTTCATCACACTGGTTAACATCGCCTTCCTGGCATTTTCTTAGTTATTATGTTGAGACATTTACATTCTACATTTAGTAAGTTTCATATGTACCCTTGTAAGATGCACCATAGGTGTGGTCCCATCAGTTACACTCCCTGCACCTATCCTCCCCCCTCCCCTCCCCTCCCTCTCTCACATAATATTCCATAGTGTACATATACCACAATTTATTAATCCATTGGTGGATCAATAGGCACATGGGCATTTTCCACTACTTAGCAATTATGAATTGGGCTGCAATAAACATTCTGGTACAAATATCTTTGTTATAATGTGATTTTTTGGTCTCAAATCAGCAGAATCCCGTTTGCAGTACTGAAGAAGTAGCCTGAAATGGGCCTGCAATATCAAAATATTCTTCTATAAGAAAATAATTTACAGATGTGCTTACTGTTTGCAATAGCATTGTTCTAATAAACACTGGTATTTAAGATCCTCTTTGTCTTTGGAAAATTCTATAGGAGAAAATGTCAGACTAGAACTGAGAGCAAAATTTTTGTAAACACATTAGTAAAAATTGATTTAAAAAAGACTGGAGAGTCATATAACAGAATCACCTCGATGGAGAAAGAACAAATAAAGAAATAGGATTCACTCTTAAAAAAAAAAAAAAGGTCAAAAAGTGAGACATCTTTAAAGTTAGGAGTTTCGGGTTGTGTTTAAAAATTGAGAGCACTTATTGGAATTCATTAAATGAACAGTTAGAGACCAGGCCTTCATGTGACAGTCCATGTAGGCAAGAGATTTTTTTTTCTCCTATTCAGAAGAATAAAGAAATTTTTTTACCCTAGAGAGAAGATGTACAACAATTTGCTTGACTCCAGGGGTGGAAGGAAAAGCTGTGGGAATGAGTGAAAAACCCATGTAGAAAATAAAAGAAAAAAATTATATATAAGATTGAAAAGACCCATTAAATCCAAGCCAAAGCTCATCTTAATTAACTTCCTGAATACTGGGGCTGAAAGGGAGAATGAATGAAGGGGACACCCAGAGGCAGATAATAATTTGTCCCATACAAAAGATAGCAGAGCTGAAGGCATGTGATTTCACATCAACGTTAGAATCTGGAAGATAACTAGATACGCTTTCAGTAATTTGAGGGAAAACTATTTCCATTTGAAATTTACTTCTGAGCAAGTAGCTAATCAAAACTAAGGTCTGAATAAGGTATGTGTAGAGTCTTAAGTAATTTATTTCTTACATACCATGTCCCCAGAGGCAACTTTAGTGTGTATCTGTTCAAGAAGTAATAATGCAAAAGCAGAGAAGTGAAAAGAAATAGAGGAAGATCTGATGACTATTAAAAATTGGCATTATTTGTTTCAATAACGATTAAAAATTATAAGATAAATATATTGATATTTATCCTATAACGCTAGATTTGGGTTTGAGCATAGTTTTAATATTGTAAATAGTTTACATTAGTATCAAACTGTTCATTCAAAGGAAATACCTTGCTCAAACTGTTTCACTGGTACATTTTTGTTTGAGGATAAAATCCAAACACATCAATATGATTTTTTAAAAAACTTTGTAATTATAGGAAATCAGAATCTCACTATTCTTATCTCCCTATTCAGAGACTACACTTTGTGTTGAATCAGTTATAGCTCCAGAAAATCTACCTCTTGGCCCTGCAGTTGGTGGTCCCACTGCCTGAAATGTCTCCTTCCTTTCTGAATGGCATGTTTGTATCTGTTCAGACCAAGGCAAGTGTAGTCTTCCCAGGAAGCTCTCTTTTACCTTCAGCCCTACCTAGCCTGATAGCGGCCAAAGAAATGTGATTGCCTGAAAAGTGGGAGTCATATTTTATTCACTAATATATCTTTGGTATTTAGTACATGATTTCAGTTCCTAATAGTTTCTTAATCTTTAAAACGATCTTAACAAATAAGGAATTTTTCACACATGACAAAGCTCAGAGAGAATAAATCCCTTTCATAAGGTCAAACCTTTCATCAGTGGAGGTACCTGATTCAAACTCAGATCTTTGGGAGTGTAATATTTTTCCTATGCCATGCTAGAATATACAGGATGCTTGGGTTATGAGCTTTTACCAAAAAAAATAAGAGTGGGATACCTGAGGCCTAGTTCTAATGTGAAAGTGATCAGCTATATGATGAGGGAAATTATTTCATTTCCCTCTTATGAGTTTCTTCTTGGGTCAAGGAAAAGTACAAGTGAGTATTTCTCAGAGTAAACACCCATGCCTTTTCATAGGCAAAATGCTCAGGGTAATGAATGCAAAAATACTGTGAAGTGTGCAAAGTATACAGATTTTGGGGGGTGGATTGTAATTGCTACCTTTTCTATGTTTGGCTATTTGACTATTAATTTTCTTAACTGTGGGTATTCATGCTTATATTCCCTCAGGGGACACATACTTTACATTTCCCTACATCTGCCTCTAACCTGCATACACTGAAATTACACAAAGACAACATTATGTTTGTGCACTATTACTTCTTGAGAGTTTTGATGAAGGAAAGTCACTATGAATAATGTTAAGGCTATTTAAATTATATCTCCATCTTAAACATTGCACAGAATAGTTAGAGATGATGACTGTTAGAAAATGGCAGGAAACAAAATTAATCAGGCAAGAATTTTTATTTGAAAACCTTTAATAAGAACTCTATAATAGGTGAGAAATGAAAAAAATTAAATCTTGTTTTGATAGTATTTATTAGGAGAAATATGTCAGAATACAAAGAAAAGCCATATTTAAAAACAAAGAAAATTTGACACAGTGTAGTTTAAAAAGATTTATTTTTTGTTAAAAAAGAGAATTCTCTGTATTTTATAGCACTGCATCCTGTTACCTCCTTTCGATACTGAAAAATGAAAAAAGATAACTCATATCTAAAGTAACATTGATTCCAATGCATTTTCAATTCAAATAACCAGTCTTCACTCAACAATGACATTTATATAAAAAGAAGTGTATTTTTTTCTTTTTACCTTCATTTATTTATCCATCCACAATCAGACAAGCCATAACAGTGTCTAAACAACTGTATGCATTAACAAACAAACATAGATCAATAGCTATAATTTGACACACATGTACCATTCTTTATGAAAACATCAATAGCCTAAAAGCTGAGTGGGAATAGCTGGAAAAAATATGCTTTACAGACACAATGTTGGCAAAAGATTAAATAACCAGATGTCAGGGAGAAAAAAAAATTCAATGAAACTGAACACATATTGGAATGTACAGGTATTCTGTAGAGCTAAACTGTTCAGGATTAATAATAAGAAAATTATCTTCTGCTAGCAGTTATTCAATTACTGCATATGCAAATATTTTGGATCAGATGTTTTCTATTCAAATATATTATTATCTACATAAGGAGTCCTTTTGGGAGTTAAGGCAGAGCTAGGATATGAGTTGCACAATGCAGTCCAATCTGAAAACAATATCTTAAGTTGCTGTAGAACCTTTCATAAGCGAAACCACAGATGACTCGTGTCATTCAAATCTATAGCACTGTGATGGAGCAATGAAAAAGGAATATATAACTTAGTAATGGGCTCAGGCATCTGAGAGAAGCCAAGTTTATGTAGAGCATTTGATTGAAAATAGATGAAATTTAAGAATGTGTCAACTCAGCCAGCACCGGCACAAACCTAAAAGCAAATAAGCCATTTGCCATTTTATTTAAAGTGATATGATGTGGATAGGGCAGTGCACCAGGGACAGAGGCTATACAACATTTTTCTCATTTTCCAATGTTATTATATGAAATAATTCATTGTAATTACACACAATAGAAGACAGTGTATCTCCTATGACCAATACTTTTAAGGGGAGACTTTTAGCTTCCTTGCATGAGGAAATTGTCAGAAATACCCACTGCAGGAAACACCACTGATTTACCTTAGAAACCTTTTAATTCACTTCTTTAAAAAATACCATATTGTAAGTCTACAAGTATCATCTCAAATACATTCATAGTTCTACATTTCCTGAAATTTCTTCGAGTGCAATCTCATTGTTTCTGTAATCTTCATACTGAGAGGAAAGGAGCAAAGGACATTAAATGATTCACTTTCTTATGTAAATGTTACACGTCAGATTCCGTCTAGAAAACAAGAGAAGGAAGAAAGGAAATAGGATGTGGAACGGAGCTTAATATTGGATGAAATTACACAGGAAGAAGAGGAGACAGAATGGAGAGGTTATCTTTCCAGAGGTTATCAACCCAGAAAAAAACAAAACAGGCCATTCAGAACACGGATATTAAGATAAATACAAAGACTTCTGATTGGAGCATGAAAATTGTTGGAGGGTCCAGGAATATATCAGGCAAGAGGCTAGGCAAGGTTTCATAGTGACAACTCACAGACTTAAGAAAAGAGATTAAGAGAAGAAAATGGAAGGCAGAGACCACTGGGATAGAGATGATACAAAGGGGGTAATGTAGAGATTAATGTACATTAAAAAGTTACCAAAATATGCATGCTTACTCTTCCTAAAGAACATTATGAACGAAAGATTGGAAGATAGATGATAGATAGATGATAGATAGATGGATAGATAGATAGGACACATAGGTAGAAATATGTATTTTGTTTATTTGTTTTAGAGAGAGGGTCCTCTTGTCACCCAGGCAAGAGTGCAATGGCATGCTTAGAGCTCACTGCAGCCTTAAACTCCTCCACTCACGCAATCTTCCTGCCTCTGTCCTCTGAGCAGCTGGGACTATAGGCACATGCCACTATGTCAAGCTAATCTTTAAAAATGTGTCTAGAGATAGGATCTCACTGTGTGGCCCAGGCTAGTCTGAAACTCCTGGCCTCAGTTGATCCTCCTTCCTCAGCCTCCTGAGTAGCTAGGACTTTAAGCACAAGTATTTTAAAAATAAACCAGTAAAAAAAAAATTCATACTAATAAATTAAATTGAGAAAGGAGAGAGTCAGACACATAACTCTCCAATAAGCATATGTAGCAATGAAATACTCAATAACCTATGACGAGTTTAAGTCATAAAGTTAGCTAATATTAAAACAATAAAAAAATCTCATCACAGCAGGACTGTGATCATAAAGGCACTTCTTTTAGTCAGTATGATTTTTTAGGACATTTTTTGGAGAGTCTAAGCATGTTTCATTCTTATTAACCTTTTTAATAAACTCATTCTGTATAAGTAATACAAATTTATACAAAGGTTCCACCACATGTGCTGATCCTAGGCACACAAACACACAAGACCATATAAATCATTCATCCACAGTAATCAGAGATTTCTAAAAGGAAATAGAGATTTCTTTACCCTTGACCTATAGGAACCTGGTCTCAGTGCCCCCAGAGCATACTAAAGACACTTTTGTCTGAACTCAAGCCCTTCTCCAGATATATCCTTGAGGTATAAAAATATAGGTAAGAAAATAAGTGCCCATATCTTAAATTAAAGCTGAGGAGGGAAAGCACTTAGGACTCAAATGTCAAAGAAAGAGTAGAGAAGTACACACACGCACACACATCACACACACATTATATAAAGATATATGATTATGTGATGATTACATAATATCATAATAACATTACATGCCAGGATGATGTTTAAGTGGAATATTTTGTAGAAAGCTTAAAACTCATGACCTTTTTTTAAAAATGAAAGTGACAATAACTAAATATCCTAAATATGAATTCCAGCAAATTTCAAGATAAATGAAATTCAAAATGCTAAGATGAATTTTAAAATTTTTAAAAATGAAAATAATCACTCTATCTCAATAAACATAAAACAATCAATATCAAAATATCACATTAATTTGTAGAACTGAAATATCATATTAATTTGTAGACATGGGTGAGGGGTGATGTGATAGGAAGTGAGAATGTTAGTTCCCTTTTCTTTCTGGATGTGAGGACAATTGATGCTACCATAAATTGAAACATGGAATTGAAAAAATGTTTTTCTTAGCCTTAACAAAATCTTCTAAAAAAACAATATATCTTGTATCAAGGATTTTTTGTTTGTTTCCAAATTCAGCCATTCCTACAATTTAAATTGTCTATTTTTGTTTGGCTAAATTCATGTAAAATGAGATGGAATAAATTTTTTTTTAATTTCAAATTAATATGAGGATACAAATTTTTAGGTTAAGGTATTTAACACCCCCCTTGGGCAAAGGGCTCGTCTGCAACTTGAACTTCAGCTTGGAAATGAGAACATTAAAATGGAATAAATTTTATTTAAAAAATTGCATGCATACAATTCATTTTAACCCAGAATAATGAAATCAACACTCTATCAGCATAGCCCTGCTTTTACCTCCCTCACTCTTTGCCTGTCTTCCTTCTTCCATAGCTTCACACAACTGGGAAATGATTATCTAATATTAGATGGTTATTTTTAAAGCATTTGTCATTTTAAAACCTTTTCATTGTTTTCATTGTATATATATAATTATAGCAGGTATGCATATATGTGTGTGTATGTGTGTATATATATATATGAATACATGCATGTGTGTATTGTTCATGAGTTTTATCTAAGTCATTTGAAAAAAGGTAGTTCTTTGTAGTAAATCATTTTCTGGAACACAAAAGCATGGGGATATTTCTTCACCTTCCTTTCATCTTAGATCTATCACAGAGCTCAGCTGAAATGCAACATTTTTAACACACACACACACCCCACATAGATATGTGTATTATATGAGCATACATATGTATAAGAAGCAAAAAAATCCTAACACATTAAAAGCCATTTTAAAATAGTCAGTGTTAGAATATATCACATACTTCAGAGTCAATATAACAGCAATAGGCCTCTGCTTCTGTTTCAGGGCACTTCTTAGGCATTGCAAGACCCAACCAACAAGCCCACAGGTAGGATTCATTAGGTTGAGAAAGATACTGTTTAAATATGTGACTTCTTTATGAAGATGTAACAAAGGGCTGGAACATGGAGTTCTTAATCTAGTGTCCAGAAACACAGGCTGTGAAGAGATCTGGGGAATTCATCTCTCCTGGGAGTATTCATGTAATTCCTCACAGAAGATGAAGAATAACCTAGATTAATTTGTTTGCTCATTCTTTCCATCTTTTGATAAACATTTATGCAATGCTTCCTTTTCCTTGTGTTCAGCAGAGTATAAAAGGGAATACAATAAAACATATTTTATTTCTTCCAGGGGTCTTTTACCTCCCCTATGATTATAAACTTCTTGTGTCTTCATCATTGAAATAAAAATATAAGAAAAAAAAAACAAAAATATGTCATAATATATATTAGGAAAAGCTAACTGTATAGCAAATGCGTGCCATCAGGTCGAGTCAATAATGGGAATAGTGAATGTGAGATGAGCCAGCATGCGTCCCACACAGCCGACTAAATGCACTGAGAGACAGAATTGGGGAACTGCACATGTAACCCCAGATTTCTGGGGAAGAAGATTAAAAATAATAAGAGAGGAGCAGCAAATGTACTAGTTAAGGGATCAGGCTGTCTTCTCAATTAAAAGGGAGCTCAGACAATGCTCTAATTTGTTTCACACCTTCCTTGACCCTAAGTGCCATTTCCTTTTGGTGACTCACACATGCCCACATGACAACTGCATCACCCTCTCATCCCAGTCAGCACTCTCCTTTCTCCTATCTCAAACAGCCCAGGATAGACTCATTACCAGGCAAAATTCACAGACATTTTATCACCATATGGCCCTGCCAGCTTCTGCCTGGCTCCCAGATGAAAAAGTCATCATATTCATTGTGCAACTATCTCCATTTCAAGGAGTGCTGGATCCGCGATTCTTCACTTTGTCACTTGGCTGAGCCTTGACACTTTTTACCTTGGCTTTCCAGCAAACCCATTCTTTATCTTTCTAGTAAGATCTCTTTTATTTACTGGTGCCACTATTTGTATGTTAGCAAAGCAAATTGGAATCATGTGCAAATAGAAATGCAAAGTTTATGTAACTTCAGTTAAAATTAGAGTAATATTCAAATATGACTCTATACTGGCACGGTGCCCTTAGCTCAGGTTAGGGAGTTGGCCACCTACACCGAGGCCGGTGAGTTCAAACCCGGCCCAGGCCTACTAAACAATGATGACAATTGCAACAACAACAAAATGACCAGGCAGTGCGGCGGGTGCCTGTAGTCACAGCTACCTGGGAGACTGAGGCAAGAGACTCACTTAAGCTCAAGAGTTAGAGGTTGCTGTGAGCTGTGATGCTGCAGCACCCTACCCAGGGCAACATAGTAAGACTCTGTCTCAAAAAACAAACAAACAAACAAAAAACCCAGCTCTACAGCTTAATCAATATCTAATTAAACATATTTCCTTATTATTATTATTATTACATAAAAAAAAATCATGTGTATATTATGGGTCCCTGAAGTAAATCTCTTTTTATGTGTTTACATTCTTACCACTCCCAGCTTTACTCCACAGTGTCCCTGCCCTGCCTTCCTATGGCCATACTAGGTTTCCTCAATTAGAAAATATAAATACATATAAATGATGAATAAACTTAAATATAGCTTTTTGAGGTTGATGCAAATAGAAATACATTTACTGAATTTCATGTCCATGTGGATTTTGGTGATACTAAATGCCAAAAACCCAAGTTGTATGCTACAGCTGAAAACTATGGTAGGTCCTTGTCCCATAACTGCTAACCTTTGAATGCCAAGCTTTGAATGCCAAGCTCTTTTTTTTTTTTTTTTTTAAACTCACTCTGTCACCCAAGCTAGAGTGCCATGGCCTCAGCCTAACTCACAGCAAGCTTAAATTCTTGGGTTTAAAAAAAAAAAAAAAAAAAAAAAAAAATTCTTGGGCTCAAGTGATCCTCTAGCCTCAGCCTTCTGAGTAGCTGAGACTACTTACCACAATGCCCTGCAAAGTTTTCTGTTTTTAGTAGATATGGGGGGTTCATTCTTGCTTAGGTTGGTCTTGAACTTCTGATCTCGAGTGATTCTCCTTTCCCAGCATCCTAGAATGCCAGGATTACAGGCATGAGAGACTCGTTCAGCCTGAAAGCCAAGTTCAAATGTCAGCACACCCAGGACACATTTCCTATTTGCCTTACCTTGAAATGACTTCTTCCTCCCTAAATATTTAATCATGCTTGCTTGTTTATTTCTCCTATGGCATTTGTGTACACTGCTTATTTAGACAGGCTCTGCTCCTTCCTCAGCAACTTTAACATACAAAACGTTAGAGAATCTTACATTCCCAAGCAATTCCACAGGAATGTAATAGGTGGCCAGTAAGTATTTCTTTTCTGTCAACATCACACCCAAACCGCAGATTAATTTCTGTCTGTTGAGTAAAGAACAAACGTTTTGCTTGCACATGCCATAGGTCTTCTCTACCAATTTGATTCTTTGGATGCTGTAAAGATCTGTAAAGATTTAATAGAAATGATGTTTGCTTCTCCCTTTCTTTTTAATGCCCTTCATCCAACACCAGACCAACATCTTCTACTCTTGAGTGTCCCTGCTGCACCTCATATTCTTAGCACCTCTGATCAGCTTTTTGTTTAGTAGTTTTAACGGACGTCTGCCAGTAAGTCCCCCAGAATTGGGAACTTTTTCTACTATTCTCATTAATTCTCATGTCTCTGCCATATATCTCAGCTTTTCAGCACCCTTGGGCAAGCTGATATGACAAACGCAAATTTATACATGAGGGTACCATATTAGCCCAATGACAAGTGAAATGTATGGCGAGAGTCATCAATGCGTTCACATGCATAAGAAGCCCTCTTTGGGTAAGGAGTTAATTCCTGCTGCTCCTCACATCTTACCACGGCCTAAGTCCCTGTCTCTGTCTTGCTATGGATGGAATTGAAGTGGAACCACAGCTCAGGCATAATCTCAGTGAACCAGCAGAGAAGCAAAGCACTCCTGCAATGACGTGTAGTCTTTGCAGACACAGAGGAAATCAACTTGTCTACTTGTTATTCTTTTCTGAACATCTTTAAAGAAGTTACCTATAAGGGTACAAATTTGTATTACCCTGAAAATTACTAATTGTCACTCTCCTCTCAAGGAGCACAGCACCAGGCTTGCATTTCTTAACATGAATCACGGAGTACTGATTTATAATCTTTAAAATAAACCAAGAGTCCTAAATTTTGTTTTCTTAATATTTTGTGTGTCTTACTTTCACTTGCATTCATTGGCTTATGGAATTTTAAATCTGCAAGGAGTGTCACAGCCACTTTGTTCACATCTCTTCTTTCAGAAACTAAGAGAGAAAACATAGATGTTTTCCCCCACCCAAGGTCACTATTAATCAAATAACCAAATCTAATTGAAAATTAGTGGCTACAGTGATGGGTACAATACAATTACTTGATGTCATTATCTTTTGAAGTATACCGTAAGAAGCTGCCTTTGGTGATACCATATATAATATTACCTGAAATATTTAAATAACTTTCTGCATCTCATCCTTCCAAAATTTACACATTATTACAAATATTAACAGAAAAGAATTCCAAACTTGGGTACTAACTTGTTTAAAGGTAGAATTATCCACATATTCACGCTAGCTTTGATAGCCTGGCATGTCTCCAGCACACAGCAAACAGACAGATAGAGAAGACCTTTATCCCAGATGCTGCATTTAGCAGGGTGGTAGCTAATGCATTAGAGATACTTTCCCAAGTTTTTCCCTGTTAAAATAATTCATAACGATATCAAGGTTAGTGGAAGCTGAGGCTGTTTGTTCTGTAGATACCAGACGTGCAAGGTAAACCTCCTAGGAGACTATTACAAGCCATCAACAAAACAGCTGCTAAGGATGTAAATTTTCATTCTCTCCGTAAATCTTCAGCATATATCTTACATGGCAACTTCTGCCCATTCATACAACACTTCCTGACCCAATCCTTATATAGACTTTAGCAAAAGACAGTTACTACATAATTTACAGAATTATTTGGGCTTAGGAGTTTCTACAAAGGTAGGAAATTGATGTTTATTTATTTATAAAAAAAAGAAAAAGACAACTTCCTTCTCTCCTTTTCCTCCTTCTTCTCCTCTCTTTACTTTTTAATTTATAAATAAAAATTGCATATGTTTGTGGTGTAAAACATGATACTTTAAAACATGTATGAATCATGGCTAAATCAAGGAAATTAACATTTGCCTTAACTTGCATACTTATTTATTTGTAGCAAGAACATTTAAAGTAACTCAACAATTGCCAAGTATAAAATGCACTGTTATTAACTACAGTCCTCATGTTATTACTTCTCCCGTACAAATAAAATTTTCTGTTTGAAAATTTGACCAACATCTCCCCAATTCCTCTCCACCTCAGCCTATGATAACCTTCACTCTGCTATATGTTTCTATTTATTCAACATTTTTTAAGATTCTACATATAAGTGTGATAATGTGGTATTTGTCTGTCTGCACCTGGCTAATTTCATCTTATACAATGCCCTCCTCTTTGTTGTTACAAATAACAGGATTTAAATTTCTAAGGGTGACTAGTATCCTATTGTGTGTGTATGTGTACTCATAGAGTTGACCTTTGAACAACATGAATTGGCACGTCCACTTATATGCAGATTTTTAAAAATAAAAACAATTTGCTCTCTCTCCACAGGTTGGTTCTATGATCAGAACCAAAGAAAGAGGCTGGGCGCAGTGGCTCAGGCCTGTAATCCTAGCATTCTGGGAGGCTGAGGTGGGTGGATCACTTGAGGTCATCAGTTTGAGACCCACCTAAGCAAGAGAGACCCCAATTCTATTAAAAATAGAAAAATTAAGCAGTCATTGTCATGGGAGCCTGTAGCCCCAGCTACTTGGGACGTTGAGGCAAGAGGATTTTTTTAGCTCGAAACTGAGGTTGCTGTGAGCTATGATGACACCATGGCAGTCTACCCAGGATGAGAAAGTGAGATTTTGTCTCAACAACAAAAAAAAGGTGGAATAAAAATACAGTATTTCTGAGACATTTATATATATAAACATAGAAAAAGTACAATAAAAATACAATATAAAAATGGTATAAGGCTGGGCACAGGGGCTCACGCCTATAATCCTAGCACTATGGGAGGCCAAGGCAGATAGATTGCCTGAGCTCAGGAGTTCAAGACCAGTGTGAGCAAGAGGGAGATCCCATTTTTACTAAAAAGAGGGGAAAAAATTAAATTATCCAGGTGTTGTGGCGTGAGCCTGTAGTCCCAGTTACTTATAAGGCTGAGGCAAGAGAATTGCTTTGAGCCCAAGAGTTTGAGGTTGCTGTGAGCTGTGATGCCAAGGCATTCTACCAAGGGTGACGAAGTGAGAATCTGTCTAAAAATAATAAACAAATTAAATAATTAATTAATTAATTAATTAATAAGGTGTAACTGTGTAGGACACTTATGATGAGTGAAGCTTGCAGGATTGGAAGCTTCTGTGGGCAAGTCAGTAGGTGAGTGGTAAGTGAATATGAAGGTTTAGGACATTATTGAACACTACCACAGACAATATAAAAACTGTAAACTTCAGTTATGCTAAATTTATAAAATATATTTGTTGTGACCCCTAAGGCCCTGGTCTCAGTAGCCGCAGGAAGGAACCAGGTGTGACACAGAATAGAAGTACAAGCTTGCAGGGGGCAGGCTAACCTTAAGTGCAGGGTAGCCCCGAGCCCCCACTGCAACCTCTTCATTATGGCTATACACAACAGGTGTGGAGAGGGCTGCATGTGTAAGGATTGCCATGTGCTCTTTCCTCACCTGTTCTTTCCCCACAACCGTCATGAAGAAGTACTAAGCATTAATGTTTAACACATGCTTACTAGTGAGTGACCAATTTTATCTCATTTTGGAATACTGAGTTACTTGGGTTACCCGCCAAGTCACAAAATGTCTCTAGGCTTGCCAGGAGACTGTTCTGTTCTCAGCATATCCTTTTGATGTGGTAAGAATCGGTAACTGTCCTTTGCAAGCATGGTGTCCATTCCTCTACGTATATTTTTCTTCAATAATGAATTAACATTATCTTACTATACCTTTTTTACTTTACAAGCTCTTCAATGACTGGGGGAGGTTTTTACTGCAGTGGGCCATTATACATGCCCGCATTCATAATCCACAGGCAGTGTGAGAGGTCTGGATAAATCATCCTCAATTATTCCAGTCCTCATTCTCCTCATCCTTTCTCCCTTTTGCCAGGGCCTAGAAATCTGTATCTTGCCAAGACATCTGGCATACTCTCTGACACTGCTCTCCAGTTGTTTCCTACCTGTAAGATTTATAAAATATATTTGTCGCGACCCCTAAGGCCCTGGCATACTACCGAGGGTGACGGTGACCTCCAAGCCATTTTTTAAGTCGTCATTGTACATTTTTTTCTAAATAAGTAAATGAACAATACTATACAAGTACATATGGTATCAAAAGGTGAAGAGTGAAAAGAAATCTTTCCCTTCCTCTCCTTTAACTACTCATACATATCTATTATTATTGGTTTTTTTATGTACTGTTCCAGAAAAGTTGCGTGAATATCATAGGCTTTGCGTCATTTTCTGACAATGCTAATCATGGACCATATTTCTCAGAAAGGGCCTGATGCCTCAACATATATGATGCTCAACAAAAGCAATGATTAGTTGAAAAGACAAATTGTTTCCCTGCTTTTCAGTATTTCAAGGGTGGGTAAAACTGCAGGGGTAATTAAACTAGTGATAGACATCTGCACACAGCTCTGATGCCACTTGATCTTAAAGAGTTAACACTACAGGGGAAATTAAGGTAAATAATGCTGTGGAGAGTATCAGATCCTTAAAAAGGAAACTGAGCTCTGGCATTTTATACCCTGCAAAGACAAATGCTTTGCAATGTGTATTAAAAATACTTGCTGTGATCAAAAGATTTGGCAAGTCACCCAGAATTCTTAATTTTCCTACCGCGACAGGAATCTCATTATGTATAACCTTTTAAATGGGACCACAGAAACATTTTCAACTCGATTCTTATTGAGCATACCCTTATTTGGAAGTGAAGTCCAAATGGAGACAAAGTGTGTTATTATTTCTGCTTTGGACATGTATTGCCAAAGGCACTGTTCCACTGTTCCTTATTTTTTATTTTTGAGACAGAGTCTCACTTTGTCGCCCCAGGTAGAGTTCTGTAGCATCACAGCTCACAGCAACCTCAAACTCTTGGGCTCAAGTGATTCTCTTGCTTCAGCCTCCCAGGTAGCTGGGACTACAGGCACCTGCCACAACGCTGGGCTATCTACTGCCCCTTTTTATTCATGAGCCAAGTCTCCATTCTCTCTCTTTCTCTCTCTCTCTCACAGGTACCCATGCACGTGCACAAACATACACACACATGTGCACAGAGATATACACACATGTGCACACACACACATCCCATAGGCTTTTATATATAGTAGCTGGACAAAATTCCAAACAATCATGGCCCCAGCATTGGGAGCCACCACTCAGTCTGATCATGGCAGATGTTTAAATTTCAGTTTTTATCTCCTGGGGCACTATAGAGCAGGTGTACTTAAAAATATGTGTGAACAAACCTGAGATACTTTGTGGGAATGGTGTTGGAGTTGTCTGTAAATTTGTATTTTGTACATTACTCTTTATGCTCATGCTAATGCTCATACTTTACTGGGATTTCTATGGTAATGCAGGAGCTGGCCTCCTGCTCATTGCATTCCCTCCAATGGCCTTGAAAACTTCTCCCAGATAAATGATCTTGTAGAAGCTCTGTCAATCATATCACCACTGTCTGTGCAAAAGCCCCCAGTCATTTTCTTTCACAACTGAACTCAAACTCGACTCCATGACTTTACTTTCCATCCTTCATGTAACTTCAATTCCATTCAAGTGAATGTCTTTTCTTCTCATACATTCCTTCAAATGTGTGGCTCTGTACCTTTCTTGATTTTACTTATTGAATATGGAAATCGAACATGACCCCTTAAACCTACCTACTTATACTCACTAATATTCAAGAAAAAACAAAATCACTATCAGATTCCATCACTATAATGACAACCTTAGGCAAAGGTTGTAACCTGTTTATAGCAGTCTTTTTCCAGAATTAGTTCTTAGACAACTAGATATTAAAAGAAAAAGGTAAGGAAAGGAGAGAAGTTAAGTGCTGCCATGTTGTTGACAACATTTTATTTCCTCCATGAAAGGATTGAGAAGATATTTTAAAATTTAGAAGAAAACTTCAGGTTGAAGGACAGTCCTTAAATTACATGCATTTAGCTCTATAAGGGGTATCACTTATGTTATGTCTACGTTTTCTGATTTTGCTATGGAGTAGTTAATGTTATATCTAAGTACAACATTGATCTTCAGAGATCAATGTGTGAACCACTGTCCTAATTCACTGACCATAGAGTATTGATAAATCAGAAATGAGTTCTGAAGAAGCCAAGAGAGATTCAGACACAACATCCCTACATGATTCAGAAGTTTTCTAATATAAAACATTGAGGTAAAAAAAATTCCTATTTCCACAAATCTGGAAGAAAAAGAAAATGTTCATGGTTGACTGCATAGGAAAACTGAGTGCCATGTGTAAGTAGGGAGAAAAGTCTCATCCCCCACACACATCAGAATCATCATCATGCTTTGTCAACTGTCTCTAGTTACCAGTCTTTATTTTTTTGTCCTTATCATTTTATAATTTGCTATTTTTAACAAATATAATGGTCATATATAGGTATCTAATTCTTATTTCATATCCCTGAAAAGAATGTCCTGAAGAATACAAGTAAATTATTCTCTCTCTGCTGATAGATACGACATGTACCCTTGCATTATGCACCATAGGTGTGATCCCACCATTCACCCTCCCTCGATCTGACATCCTTCCCTAAATGTAAGTAAATGAGATGAGGTATATATTAACCAGTGTGATGTAAGCATTTATAATTCTATATGAAATCAGCACATTGTACCCCATAAATGCATTAATGTGTACATGATCTATGTTTTTATGATTTAATAATAGAATAAAATAATAAAATAAAACAAACTATATTTGAGATATAAGCTAAAAAATTTATTTTCTCTTTTTTCTTCTCCAGGTAGAAAATCAAATTTTGACCACAAAAAATACATAAATAAAGGAAAAATAAGCTACATATGCCAAACCTTACATAGCAATTAAAAAGAGAAAGGAACTACACATATTTTTTAATATGTATCAAAAAGAAGTTTTCAGTGATAGTAAATGGACAAGTAGAAAAATAAAGTCAAGCTGATTTTTTCCTGTTGTAGTGGATATATAGAGTGACTTGGAGGGGCACGTTAATGCTATCCTTTAGAAAAGCCTTTGACGTTTTCTAGCCATTATTACAAGGTCACCCTTAATTGGATTGCCAGAGACATTCTCTCCTTTTGGTATCAGAACATTGCATCTCTATAGTGTCATATAATGCACTTCCCCTAAAGAGTTACATTCCCCATTCTCCTGAACATCATGAGACAAGGTCTTAGGGTATATCCATCTATGATTCCATTTCTGAATTCAGAAATTTGGTAAAATTAGTAAAGTGATGTTCAAATTCTGAACCTGTGGTTCTATCTTGTACACTATTTTGTCCAGGCTTTGTGGCAGGTACTGTATATTTGTTATTCATGTAGTAGTCAAAAAGTCCCATGAGACAGACATGATTATGATCATTTTACAGAAAAAGAAACAGAATTAAAATGAGCAAGGTCATTTGATATGTTGTAGAATATATGGCACAGTTTTTATCTAGTCCTTTTAACTTTAAAAAGGAAAAAGAAATGAATAAATGAAATTTCTCCTTGAGTACTTAATTTAACAAATTCTCATTAAGTTTGTCTCATTTGCTACACAGGAAGTAGTGTGAAGCAACAGAGATTCAATGATCAAATAAAGAAAAAATTATGTGTCCTCATATAGTACACAAAATGGTAGTTGCAGATATTTGAAAAATATATAGCCTTAAATTTTTAACACGTTATAGAGATGAAGCATCTGCTGATTATGAAGCAGTGGAAACATTCATGGACAAGTTTGTCAAGATTTGCTGATAAAAATATGATGCCAGAACATGTATATAATACCAATGAAACATTACTGTTTTGATGTGCTGTTGCCCCATAAAGACATTGCCTGCAGCTGATGAGGTGACCACTTAAGAAATTTAGGGTGCCAGGGACAGAATACCATGCTGGGATATGCTAATGCAGCAGGCATTCATAGGTGTAAACTTGGTGTGATAGACAGAACTTTCTGTCCTTGCTGTTTTCAAAGAATGAATTTTTTACCAGTCCATTATTATGCTAACAAAAAGGCCTGTATCACCAGGGACACCTTTTCTGATTGGTTTTAGAAACATTTTGTTCCAGGGGCTTATGCTTTTACAAAAACTGCAAGATTTTGCTATTCCTTAAATTTTCACTTATTGTTCAGCTGAAATCCTCATCAAGAATAATGTATATGCCATATAGTTTTTTGTCATATGCAACTTCATTAATTTAGCCACATTACCTGGGTGTCCTTAGATCAATGAAGGGTAACTATGAAAGCACTTTCTTGAAAAGCATTTTAGCAGCAGTTAACAGAGGCACGCGTGTGGGAGCTTTTCACAAGTCTGGCCTGTAGGATGTCATATATGCTTTTGCCAGTTCTTGAAATAAAAATAAAGGAATTCATGCCTGGCAAAGTCTCTGGCCTGCAGCTATTTTCAGTGATGATTATGAACAAGGTGATGATGTTGACGGAGTCACCTGAGGGGCAGGGGGAAAAATGTCTGACCTTCTTACCTATGCAAAAAATATATACTTTAAAAGTCTGGCAATAAGTTGGAGGAAGTGGATATTAAAGTAGTTTTTAACACCAATAATGAAACTCCAGTCATTTATCATTGGCTGATGGCAAAATAGCCAGAATAATTATCAAAATGTTCTTGTCAATAATGATGTTAAGAATTCCTATCCTTATCTAAATAGTAGAAAGGGCATAATTGTATTTATACAATTAAGGGTTTACTGAAGGACTAGAGCAGCATGTATTCACAACAGAGCAAGAAATCATGTCAGTTTATAAAATCAAGTTTTCTAAGACAGAATCTGTTATGAATTAAACAGATGAATATAGGGAATATACTTTTTAAAACCATCCAGCAGTACGTCCCTCAATTGATTCTGATATTTCCTCTCACTTAGAAAAATAAAATACAGTGTACAGTAGCCTTTTAATTAAAACACAGCATTGCAGGTGAAAACTGAGACTGTTGTTGTTTGCTATTGCTGTTGTTTAACTGCTAATACAATTATTCTGTTGGCACCACTGTGCTGTGACCATGTTATTTTTTCATTGTATTAACAGTATGTCATATTTCACCTTACGTACTTGTATGAGAATAAGGGTAAGGAGGTGATTGCTTGTTGGTACCATATGAATTAAGTGTGAGCAATGATGGTGATGTCAAACAAGAATATTGTGCACATGGGTGGCTGAGATAATAGTATTCTTTTGCTTTCTGATGGTTCAATGACATAAACTATGTTTCAAGCCAAAAATTATTAAGAAAATTGTGCAAAACTACCTTCACATTATATGTATAGGAAGGAAATAAATTTTGTGTTTGACCTCGAGTCCTATCTCCAAGATAACTCACTATGCATAAAATATTCCAAAATCTGAAAAATAAAATCCAAAAGGTGGAACACTTCTAGTCCCAAGCATTTTGAATAAGGTATACTTAACTTGTATTCAACTGTGTCACATTTAAAACATAGTGAAACTAATTTTGCAAGGCAAGATATTTGGTATAGGTTGGGCTTAGATGTGGTTATACTTCACACATGCTGCAAGTGATTCTCTCGGGCAGTTGTGGGTGAAGACTTCTAAAGATGCCATGGCACTGTCAGAGTGTGAGTGAACGTTGTTAATGAAAGTGTCTCAGAACTGAAGAAAACTAAACTAAGCTCCCTAGTCTAGAAGGACATAGAGAACAGAAGAGAAAAAGAAGAGGGTGTCTAGACTGTGCCTTCTGAACAAAAGAGTAGATCTAGCAACTCACAAGCTTCATTTAAATGGTGAAATCAGTGGGTCTGACCAAGTTAGAACATTACAGGGAAGAAACAAAGGCTTTGAAAGGTAGAGAGAAATGGTATATTTTAAACAGAATTTTGAGATTACAGCCATGCAACATTGTCTTCAAAACCCCATCCTCAATATGAAGAGACTGTGAAATAACTATTCTGCAGTTGGAGTCTCTGACTTCCACCTTCTCAACATTGTTTTTGACAAAGCTAGGCTACTGCAGATGACTTCCCTCTAGTCCTACTGTGATTTAGGGACTCAGAATAAAACACAAGACTTTAGTTTCCTGTCTGGTGGTTTTCATGGGCCTGACATTCATTTTGAGATCTAAAAAGAAAAACAAAATAATAGGAGCTATAAATTAAACTCTCCTAGTAAGCCGGCTTGAAAAGAGCATACAACTGATAAATATGTCAAGATACAAACACTATTTCTTTGCCTTAAAATGAAGTAAAGACTATAGAATTTCTTCAGAATTTCTAAAATTAGAGTAATCTAATTTTTATTTTTCATGGGTTTCAGTTATCTAAAGGAGTTTAGACCAAATGAAAATGAAGAATTTGGAAGAAATATCACAGTTTGGGCAGCCAAGGAATCAATTATTTCTAAAATATACACACACACCCACATGCACGACTATACATACACATGTACTCTCATTCTCACACACACACATAGACACACACACACACACACACACATGTATATCTAAAATATATATGTGTAAAGATTTTACATAAAAATCCACTTTTATATTATTAATAACTGCATTTATAGATTCCCTTCATAACCTAGAGTATCACAACCCTTAAAAATATTTCAAGATTGTAATGGACAGGAAAAGGGTACTGTTCATAAGTTATTTACAATATTTCAGGAAATGTAACAGAAATCAAAAGTTTACTCATGATGACTCTGCAAAGAATAACTACACTTTAGTTACTTTAATTTAGCTGAAATTTTAAAATTATGCTGTCCAAATATAGAACTTGAATTGTTTGCATGTGTTTTTAAGTGACACAGAATTACTGGTTAGTTACTGATGACATATTCGATATATAGGGTTATATGACAATAAAATATGAGAGGGTGTCTTTGGTGATTAAAAAGGTTGGATACCTAAAAGGTGGATGTTTGCTTTTTTGGAGTGGTCTCACAGTTCTCTCCAAAAGACCAGAAATCACTTTATAACAAAGATATTTGCACCAGCTTATTCATTGCAGTCCAAATTATAATAGCCAAGTCATGGAAGAAGCCCAAGTTTCCATCAACCCATGAATGGATTAACAAATTGTGATGTATGTATACATGGACTATTATGTAGCCTTAAAAAATATGGAGACTTTACCTCTTTTACATTTACATGGATGGATCTGGAACATAGCCTACTTAGTAAAGTGTCTCAAGAATGAAAGAAAAAATATCCAATGTACTCAGTACTATTATGAAACCAATTTACAATCACTCACATTTTCATATGAAGAATAGATCATAACTATGGCCCAAGATGGAGGGAGGAGGAGGGGCGGCCGGGGGGGAGGTCAGATTGAGGGAGGCTGAATGGTAGAATCGCAGATATGGTGCATAATGCAAGGATACGTGTTGGATCTATTAAGTACAGAGTGCAAATGTCTTAATAACTAAGTAAATGGGATAAGTTATATATTAGCCAGTGTGAGGTAAATGCTCCTAATTCTTTATGAAATTATCACATCATACATTATGCATTAATGTATACATGATCTATGTGTTTAAGATTTAATTTAAAAAAGGTTGGATACTAGCTGTAAATATGAATATTTCTCTTTAAATTTTTTTTGTGTGTGTGAAGACTGAAAAGTAAAAATCAAATATTGAGTCTACTTTTAAATTCAATCCTGTTTGAAAATTTGGAGATGGCTTTGTGATCACCCGATGATCCTTGCAAATTTGAGACTCTATACACTGAAGTTCTAAAAATGTGGGTTTCTGAGGAATTATGTGCTGGTCACAGAATAATGGAGCCATGTGAAATCTACCATGGCAGATAATCATGGGGATGATAGGAGCCACACAAAATAACTGCCCCAGATCTCCCTTCTGCAGAATGTACCATTTCATTCATCCATCCATGCTTTAGGAACATATTGCAACCCCTCCTAGAACACTCTGTTCTGCTCCTTGGGGAGAGGGGTACAAAAATGGCAAGACACATTGGCTGCCCTTGAGTTTAGACTCTCAGAAGCTTGATGCTATCCATTGAGTTCACATATCACACTTGTTAAGATGGACATAAATTACTTGTTGACATAAATTACTAAATTGTTGACATAAATTACTAAAGCTTAAGGAAGTTAAGATTGGCTAGTACCAGGTAGATTCTGAAACTTCAAGGAATTGGAAGACTAGGAAAACAATAGGAGTAGGAATTCATATATAGTGTCAGAAAGGTGGAATTCATCTGAAAGAATTAACCCAGAAATTTTACATCCTGGGAGTAGCTCATCATGTCTGTACCTGAATAGCCGTATCACTGGCACTACTTAGATCAGTGGTTCTCAACCTTCCTAATGCCGTGACCTTTTAATACAGTTTCCCATGTTGTAGTGACCCCAAACCATGAAATTATTTTCATTGCTACTTCGTAACTGTAATTTTGCTACTGTTATGAATTGTAATTTAAATATCTGATATGCATGATGTATTCAGGTGACCCCTGTGAAAGGGTTGTTAGACTCCCATAGGGGTCACGACCCACAGGTTGAGAACAGTGGACTTAGACTCTGGTGTTCTTCCAGCTGCTTCAAAACTTCTCTCTTAGGGACAGAATTTATCTGAAATTTAGGGTAGAACCAGGCCAAAAATCATTGGTTAACCAAAAAAAGAGTCATTGCAAAGTTTTCTATTTAAGATAGAACACTAAGAGAAAGAGTGGAGAAAGAGACATGTCTGCCTTGTTAGAATTGTGCTATGCATGAATAACTTTACCCTACATGGCCAGAATTGCAATTTATTATAGTTTAAATGCTCTTAAGAATTACAAGTGTTTTATGCACTGAAAGTAGACAAAGATTGAATAACATCGCAAGCCCAAGATTGGTCACAAGGTACACATTCAATAAATACATAAATTACTGTAACATAGTTGTGAAAGTATTTAAAGAAATTATGTCAGATTAATTATATAACAGAACAAATAGAGTTTTCCGATTCTGGCTCCCAAATCTATTCAAAATTTTGTGAGTTCCTTAAACAATAAAATCATATTCTGTTTGTCTACTAGATTTTACAAAGTCAGGAAAATGGCCTTGAATATTTATAGGCCAGGTGTGGTGTCTCATATCTGTAATACCAGAGCTTTGGGAGACCAAGGCAGATGAATTTCTTGAGCTTAGCAGTTTGAGACCAGCCTGAAAAAGTGTGAGATCCTATCTCTAAAAATAGCTGGGCATTGTGGCGGGTGCCTAGATGCTACAGCAAGAGGATAGAGGATTTTCTGAGCCCAAGAGTTAGAGGTTGCTGGGAGCTATGAAGTCACAGAACTCTACTAAGGGCAACAAAGTAAGAGGTGGTCTAAAAACAAAATAATTGTAATAGCAAAGAAATTAATTTTTGTTTGAAGCATATTTGTATTTAAATGTTAAAGTAATCAAAAGTTGCATTCCTTGAGCATTTTAATTTTTGGACTTTTAGTTCATATAGATAACTATTTCCTAAAAAAAAATAAATAAATAAATAAACTTTCACTGTTGTAGGAGAAGGTCAATAGTTGGTGGAGACATCACTTTGTATACTAATTGTGTGAGCAGATTCTTCATTGGGGTGTTTAATGTACTTCCTATTGCCAAGGCAGGCAGGACATGTGGGAAAATTATCAATGATCAATTTCATTGGGTAAATACCCAACTAGGAAGATTTTTCATTCACACTGTGAGAATCTCCAAAAGGTTCTGTGAATGTTTGCACTGGTTGGGAATGTGTATCTAGAGACACACCTCCCACTTGCAATGTCTCTCCCCCAACTCAGCAGCAGTCTATTCCACTTCCAGGCTTCAAAATCAAAGAGCATCTTCTCATGTGGTGGGGTTCACAGGTATCAAAGCAGACTTGTGGCTCTGAGCTTTGACAGTTCCCCACTCTCTATGACTTTGTCAATGTGAAAGACAATTTGCACTATTACCTTTGGGGAAAATTCAGTCAGCACAGCCTCCCCCTATTATTTCTCTCTCCAACCACTCCACTCGCCACCTGAAACATCCTCCAGCTTGGACCAGTAGCAAAGACTCTGAAGAAGCAGGCCTTATCTAGTATCTAATAAAAAATAATTATAAACAAGCAAACAACAAATAAAATCTTTTTGCATCATTAAAGAAATGAAGAGACTGCAGCATGGTTGGGAGCCAGGCCAGGTGAAGGTCACTCCTCAGTTCTCCTTCCTTTTGCTTTAAAAACTGTGTTTAATTGTTAGTCACAATGCACTGTGGGCAGAACAATTGGTTGTATCTATATTAGATCTAAGCTGTAATTATTTGTTACATTAATCATGACTAGAGTGAGAATTTAATTAGTCACGAACATTAAGTGAATTTTTCTGAAGTGAGAGAAAATTGTTTTCTGTTGTTTGGTGCATCTGATTAAAGAAAGGGCACCACGGCTGGCTGGTATGTGGAAGGAGCTGAACCTTCAAGCTTTGTTATCTACTGACAACGGATTGTGCATCCAGGCTATCTCACACCCCTGCCTTTGTGCTTGCTGTTCAAATGGTAAACCTGTGCGCAGGTTCCACAGCAAAGGAAAAGGATGAGCCTGGATATCAAATGCCACCCAGTAATCCAGAAGGGCCATCTGGTGTCAAATTTACCCAATTCCTATTGTTTCCCCCTTACTTTCTCTGTCTGTTTTTCTGATGGAAAAGATGTTAGTAGAGAAATTCCAGGAAATATGGAAGCAGATACCCCAAGAAAAGTCCATGATGAGTTAAATTAGTGTTTACCTCCGTGATGCGTTTTGAAAGGAAAAGAATACTTGGTGTTCATCTCATCACCACACAGCTAATGTGCAATGCCTCAGAGCTCTGCAATCTGTACTCTTTTTAAATGAAAAATATAAAGACTTCTTTGTGGTGGGGGTGGTTCTTGGGGGAGGAAACAAAGCATCAATGTGGTGGTTGAGATATTGTGGACCACACTGTCTGATTTTGTGCCACATTTAATGAGCTACCTACATAGAGCTGTTATCACCCCAAACAGCGCTACCCTGCTGATGCAAGTGAAAACTTTTAGACAAACTCAGCGTTCTTTTGCTCATTGCACTGACCTGTCAGAAATGACAACTTGGCCCAGTCTGGTTATTCCATGCTGACAAGGTACCATTCAGGCTTTGCAGCAATAATGTCAACTTTTAAAGGTGCAATGTACTTAGGGAAGCTTATTTCTATGATTTGGCCAAGAAGAGCCATTTTCCTTGTCAGTGGTGAGGAATGGTTTAGTTTTTTTAAAATTAGGAGTCATTTTCATGGAGATTGTTCCTGGGAACATCTGAAGAAGGGAGATAAACTATTTTTTGAAAGGTTTAAAATAATTTAGCCTACTGAGCAATGGTGTGATTATCCAGTGTGTTGAAGACTGGCAGGATACTCTGCTCTGTCCAAAACATATTTCAAAACTATCAATAATGCAACAAATAAAGCTTCAATTTGGTCATGGACAATATGCACCATCCCCTTCTACAAACAGAGAACAGTGTAGTAGAAAGTTCTTTCTCTGCAGTTTGGGGCCACTATATGCAGAATCTAGGGTAAGAAAAAGGGAAAAATAAATGTGACAAGATACCATACTCTTCATCCAGAGGCCAATTTCTACTTAGTTTTGTCCATGAAGGAGTGATGAAAGAATGTTAGCACTGGGCTTTGCAATAGGTATGATGCAAATGTGAGAAAAACTGGTGATAAGCTGGCAAACTGAGAAAAGACAAGAAAACAAAAATAAACAGATAATTCCTTCTGTGATTTTGCCTATTAATATAATGATATGATTCTGTTCACCCATTTGCCAAGTTCTTGGCAAGACTGGAATTAGATTTAAAAGTTTAAATTTGAGGTGTCTTCATTTCATTAGTTCATAATACTTCCAAAATTCAGTGGCTAGATCAGATAAATGGACAGAGAATGAGAGAGAGAGAGAGAGAAGAGAAATGTGAGAATGTTCTGATTTTGAATGAATCAACCACTAAGATTCCTAAGATTTTCAACTGTGGTATATTCAAACCCAACTGTGATGGCCTTGTGATTTTTCTCCCTGTTTCAAATCTCTGTTTCGCTCTAAGACTGATTAATGACAATGTCTAATAATTGTGGAAGGCTCCAATATGAGCTCATAGAAGGCTATAGAAACGCAATGTTTTGCTTTCTTTTCCACCTTAAATATACCCTATTTAACAAAAGAACCCTTTGGGTGGGCTTTGGACTTCACTCACAACATTCTCAGACGCCGACTCTTTCAGTATAACAAAAAGAAGGGTGACACCAAACACTACTTGATTACCCATGCTTTCTTCCATTTCTTTTAGTGTTGAGAAACTAAAATCTTCCCAGAGTATTCATCACCAAATTATGTGAGTCAAAATTTTCACAAATATATATCCTATGATTAAATTATCTACATAACTCAAAGCATATTCAATCTGAAAAATAAGGTGCTATAATCAATTACACTTTAAAAAAAAATCTGGCCCTGGCAATCAACTAACACAGTTTTACTAGGCAGTTAGTCCTGTGTTCTACAAATAAAACATCATCCTCAAACACTTAACGATCAAATAAGGAAGGTTACTCTGAAACAGAACGTGTGAGGGTAACACAGCCTTTGATGAAAATATGTGTGGTATATACATGCTGGAGATACCTGAGAACTCAAGGAGGTTAGAAACCTGTATGAGGTTAGTGATGTTAGAGATTGCCCTGGAAAAATAAGTTGATTTGCACACCTGTGCTCAGAAAGACATTATGCGAAAGAATTCATGTGAGTAAAAATTCATGCAAAGGATGTTCGAGGGCAGAGTTAACTTTGGTTGAAGGCAGATACTCAAATTATGAAAGAAAGATCATATTGAAAGGAGCACTTGTAACTTCACTGAAAGAGGTAACAAAGGTAGGAAAAGATGGTTCTTAGTATTATTTCATTGTAGTGTTTACTTTTGTCTACTTCCTCTATATTGTTGAGCATATTGACAGTTCATGCTCAATTATTTTAGCACATTGCCAATGCAAACCTATGATTCTTGTGTCTCAACACATACTTTCAACTTTCATCATGTGTATTTCTTCTGATGAATTAAATTCCTTTTATTTATGTTTATTGTTTTTATTAAACATTCATTGTATGCTTAGGATAGTGGTAGGCTGAAATAGCAATGAAAAAGTAAAATTTATTTCTGTTAACTGAGAACCTACATTCTAGGTGCCTTTAAAATTTCTGTCTATATTGTGTTAGCCTGGAGAAGTGTATTGAGAAACACTAGTCAAGACAACAGTCAGGAAACCAGACTGTGAACTCCAAAGTCATTCCACGTGCTACGTGAAGCACCAGGAGATGAACACTGTTTATCAGTGCTGCCATTAATAAAAACTTCTTTATACACATGAAGCAATTGATGGATGATGAGACCTTTGCAAGTATTTCATGTCCTATGTATTTTATGCCTCCGTCTTCCAGTCCTTACCTGCTCAAGGGATACCTGTATGTGGCATGTGTGTCTTGCGGTATGAAAATGATATATTTTTTGTGTGTGTGTGTTTACAAATAAAATTGATTTATTAAAGTTCTAAGTTCATATTTTCAAAAAAAAAGGAAGCATTCAAATGGAATCATGTATTGGTACTTTTGAGTATGAAAAAAAATCTGAAATAATTCTCAACTCACTAGCCAAGATAATCAAGACTAGTCTCATATGGTGGCTAGTATGGGGTTTCAGCATCCTGGCAGTGCTGAGAATGCTTTCCCCATGCTGTCATCCTCATCCCCAGCAAGGCCCAAACTGCAATGAAAATGATATTTGAGAGTTCACCAGAGACATATCAATGTTCAGATGGCAGCACACCTCCATTTTGTATCATGCATTTAGCTGACTCAGCACACTTCCACATCCTTTTTCTCATTTGATTCTTGTAAGTTTATTTTTGTCATAAAATATATTTACATATTACTCATATTTACAGGTTTCCTCTCATCACATGAAACAAATGAAATTTACACAGCATTGCATATCAATTTCTTATAACCTGATACTGTCAAAGTCATTGCTTCTTTTCACCTACCTCACCTATTCTTTTGCAATATTAGTTCACCATTCTGACTCCTTCCAGGTTCTCATTTATAGCATGTGTATGCCTTGCTGGTTCACAGACAGCCTGTTCCAAAGATGATGTTTCTTCCTCTTACCTTGTAGCAAGCAATGTAAAGCCTTTCTTTCTTCTACTAATAACTTGATTACTCCTCTGTTTTTTAAAAAATATTTTTTAATATGCTATTTTAGCCATTTTTTTTTTTTTTTTTTAATTAGAGGGCCTTCGAAGACTAAGGATTTATCTCTAATGGGCAGGTGCAGTCTTTTCTGCCACAGAAATTTCCTTTGTCTGCATCCAGTTGTTGCTTATGTAAGGTTCTGCATATGGTAGCTCTGGTTTATTCAATTTCTTATGCTTCCTTTAAACCCTTAGAAAGCTTCCAGTTTCCCTACACTTTTTATCCAGAGGAAACATGTCCATCCTGTAGAGGGTAAAAAGAATCTTAGTTACTATCATCTTTAAGTTAAAATCCAAGATATTGACTATTAAAAACTCTGAATCTTATATTAATACTTTGTCCTTTTTCTCCATACTATTTTTTCTACATTTATCCAAGTTCTCATAGGGCCAAACATAGTAAATATCCCCTTTATAAAATATCCCAAAACCTAACTGGAAATGGCATAAATAATAAGCAGTTAAAAAAGCAAAACTCTATGCTTACCACACTCAATGATATTGCATTATTATTGCAAAATTTTCTTTTTATTTCTAATTCTTTAAGTTTTATTTTTCGATTTTTCTTCACCACTTTACTTCAAAAACATATTACAGAAGTTCTCATTTGTCATACATACCATTTAAATCCTCATTGCCCCAGAGAGACAAGCATATTCAATTCCTTCTGCTATTCTCTTCCTTCTCTTCATTCATCCTTATTTTCTATTAATTTTAGTATAGTATTCTGTTTTTTTCCCCACTCCTCCCTGCACCCTTCCTCACTTTATCATTGTTAGGTGGTATCCTCCTTGCTTCTACCTCAGTGATTCTCACCTGAGAGCAACTTTGGCCAGCAAATGATATTTGGAAATACCTGAAGAGATTTTTGGTTGTCACAACTGGAAAGAAGATGCTACTGGAATTTGACATATAAAGATCAGAAATGCTACTAAGAACTACACAACTGCATAGAGACAGGGCAGCCCCCACAGCAAAGAATTACCTGGTCTAAAATGTCAATAATACTGAGGATAAGAAACAGCTTTGTCCTGTCACTGTTCTAACACCCTATGCATAAACTGCACCTCATCCTAGTGGTGCCACGTGTTCCTTTTAAAGTATTTTCACAGTACTTATCCCTAAAGTAATATCATGTTCATAACTAAAGACTGAATATAAGACAAAAACTTCCATGGAACTTTCAAGTTGACATACATGGGTACATAGGCAACATTTTATACTGGTTCATGTGACACACTATATTCAGCAGAACCTCTATAAATTGACCACTCAAGGGACCACAAACCTGTCAGGATACAGAGGTGGCCAACATAAGCAACTAGGCATTTTGTACACTGAGTACATGTGGTTCGTCTGGTCTATAAAAATAAGCTCAACTTAAGGAGGTGGTTAATGTAGAGAGATGATCAGCTATGGAGGTCCTATTGCATTTTCAAGATTTTAATGAGAAAATTATCTACCCAAATAAATTCTGGTTGTTTGCAAACAAATACCCACCTCATTTCCTTCTTTTAGTATCTCTTGTGATTTTTGTTGGGTCTTATGATAGTCAGAAATTTTCTGCCTATTTTTCATCCGCCATTAGAAATTATCAGAATTTCAAGATTGCTTATCAGTATTTGATGTCACATACCTCTGTCTTCTCCTTACCATAAAGTATAATTGTTACTCCATTTTAATGTCTTAGGTTTCCATTTGTTTCACATACAACTGAAAACAAGCATCTGAGACCATTTTCTATGTCCCTTCAAAGATTTTCGCAATACCATAAAATCAGCAACACTTTTTCTTCATCAACATAATATTTGATTTTGGATGACTTTTAAAATTTCTCAAAATTTCCAAAATGAATACATAATTTTATTCTTTACAGATTCTTCCTGCTGTAAATAAATAATTTAGCGATATTTTAACCTTGTCCTTTTTTATCTCAAATCCAACACTTCTTTGTTCTATCATGACTGTATTCTCTAAGCTATTCACAGATAGAGGCTTTACTTTTCTTATCTTTTCTTTTGTCTCTCTTTTTTTTTAACCTTGATCCTATCTACACAAATTTTCTTCATTCTTTTCTGTTTCTCCCCTTCCCCTTTGTTTGATATATGTTTCTTGTATAATAGTCTCTTGCTTTCAATACAGATATTCACTACAGCCTGAAATAGTCAATTTATTTATTAAAACTTCTGCTTTTATTTATTACATTTGCAGAATCTTCCAAATTCAACACTACCTTACTTAAGAATCTTTTAAATTCTTAAAAATAAGTAACAGATTATGATAAAAGACCATAGATGTCATTTTACATTTTGAAGTATTATAGATATTCTTGTTTATCAATTTATAAAACATTCTCCTCTTTTTAGCATGTAATTAAAGAATCTGTCTTTCAAAATGGTACCTAAAATGCCAAATACTTGCTCTCCCAATGTCCCTTATAGCTAAGGATGGTTCACAAGTCATTTCTTGCCAGAGAGAAACAAGGGAGAGTCATCTGAGAAGTTTCTGGGAAATATATTCTCTGACAACGAGAGAAAGTGGTGAAAGGAATTTTGGTGCTATCATTCTTCTCTGGGTTTGCAAATACTATGGCTTCCTCAACCTCAGGGAGACTTTGCTAAGCCCCAGACTGGTAGGATAAATTGTGAAGAACTAGGCCCTTAGTGGCATTATTATGCCTCTGAACCAATTATTTATAATGATACTTGTGATGCTAATAATAATGGCTAAGACTATGTACTTTGGAAGGTTTAATAAATGGCAGGCATTTTATGTTCTTTACACATATTATCCAATTCTTAACATAATCCCGAGTGATTTTTTGGAACCATTTTCTACATCTTACAACTGAGGCATATAAAGAACAAAGAGGTCAAATAGCTTGTCCATGTGCACATAGCTAGTCAATGGTTCAGGTAGAATTGGAGCCCTGACAGCCTCTCTCTATCATTTATCTTTAAGTTGTACTTTTATCTTACCAGCCTAGTCACCTGCGTCAGACATTGTGGTAGGTGAGATAATTGTATCTGAGCTATATAAGATATTGTCACCTAATATTCTTCTAAGTAAAAGCCGCTGAACACAGTCGTTCTCCAGTTTGGTGCAGGAACCAATTACTCCAGTCCACAGACCTTAAGTTGTTTTTGTTTTTTTGTTTTTTTTTGCAATCATCTTCCTTAGTGCTGATTATATAGATACTGTAAGTGAGCTGTCTTAAATCCTCTATTCTCACCCTTTCCTATCATTTGTGTCCATCTTATTATTCTTCTTGCTGGTACAGGCTCCACACACTTCAGTCTAGCTGGTTTCATTGTCTTTGTATCTACTATATATTCATTTCTATGAATGTTTTTTGTTATTTCCTCAACCCTAAAGTTCAGACCTCTTTGGGAGGAAAGAAGAAGGCTCTTTCCACTGCCAGCTCTTTCTAGGTTCTTACCTTTGTATCTGACTCTGTTAGCCTTTCTCCCTCCTTTAACTTTACAATGCAGACTTCAACCTCATTACCCTTCCTTCTATGTTTTAATATTCTAAATAGCTGTTTTTCATAGCACATCATTAGTGAATTGGGAAGGAGGTCCTTAAATGCAAGAATGATCTTATTTACGTACTTGTTTGTTATTATTTAGAAACAGGTTTCATCCTTAGTGACGTTCAAAGAACCCGCCACCTATTAGGGGCTCAAGGGTGCCTATTAAAGGGAGAAACAAATGAGTAAATGTGCATTTGTTCTTGCATAAATTTGATCATATGCCACGCACTTCATGGATTAAAAAAAAAAAAAGTTTCCATCAGAGTTCTGGAGTCTGTTGTCTTCAGTTTATTTTTATGTTATTTCCTTGTGTAGTTTAGATAGATGGATGTGTCCTTTTTGTCCCCAGAAGCTATCCAGAGTCCCCTTTACAATTGGTATTTATTCTCCAAACCTGAAGTCTTTTACCTGATTTTACTTAAATGATTTCATCCTACTATCTTCAGTATTCTTACTATGTAATAATCATAATTATAAATGACAATAAATGATACTTATTAGACACTCAAGCTAAGGCAGGTATTCTATCTGATATGTATGTATTTGTGTGTATGACACTCTTACAAATACAATAGAACCTCTCGCATGTTAACCACCAAAGGACTGCAACAAATTGGTCAGCACACAGCAGAGGTCAACATAAGGAACTAGTAGGTCTACTAGATTAATAAGGACATGTGGTGCATATTCAGTCTATAAAAATTAGGTCAACTTAAGGAGGTGGTCAATGTAGAGAGGTGGTCAACTATGTGTGTCTTAGTTAATTCTCTTATGCACAATAAATATTATATTTACATGTGTATATAGTGTGTATGTGTGTATATAGGTATATGCATGTGTGTATATTTATAAATGTGTGTATGTGTGTATCCCAAAAGCCTAATGAGATAAGTGTTATTTTTCCAGACTTTTTAACTGAGAAAACTCAGATTTGGTGAGGTTAAGAAGGTTGACCAAAGTTTCACACAGTAAGAAATTGTATAAGAAGGATTTGAGTATTTGTGCTTGTTTCCAAAGCTGTTTATATTATCTGATACTTCACTCATGTCCTCAGCTCTATCCAAGTTTTGGAATTGCTATTATTTCTAAGAGAAAGCCAAATTTAAACATATACACAAAGCCAGAAACACGTAACGTATCCCTACTTACCAGCTGGTCTTTATATGTCCTCTGAGCAACTATAACTCATCTCGGTTCTTAGATGAGTTTTTAGAGTTTTCTTGCATCTTTTGTTTTCTTTCTACATGACTTCTTCGAACCTGCTCACAAAACAACCTCACGTATGAGGCCTATTTTCTTACATCCTCAGCAGTTTTTTCCCCCGCGCTATTCTTGTCCCCCAGCATTCTCTTAGCATGCTTTGCCCACTCTCATTCACACAGTATTTATCATGCACCTGTTTGGGGGGGCCAAAAATGTCTTACCCACTGGTGAGGATTTAAAGGTGAATGTTGGTGACTTGCTCAAGGTCACCATGTGAGTTAATAGCATACAGTGCTCTGGAAGCAGGTGCTATGATTCCCATTCTACATCTGAGATGTTGGTCATCTTCTGTCTCTCATTGCCCATGGCTATGATCTAAGTCTCTGACTTTCCTCTCAGGGCCTCGGTTTCCTATATAATTCTGAGAAGTGCTTCAGCTATTTTTTTCAGACCTATTTTAAACTGCTCTTCCTACAATAATCAGTGATAAATTTCTTGCTAATCCTATGATCAACCCTCAGTTCTTATTTTACTTGGCATTTGCTCCTCCTTCATGCCTTCTGGTAGCTCTTTGCCAACTCTCTTGTTGTTCCTGCCACGTCTGTGTTAATGTGCTTGGATCTCAGAAGGCCTGCTATTGTTCCATGGGGGAGAAGGAACTGAGGGGTGTTGATGCTTCTCTGGTTCTGGCCACTTGTAGTAAGTAGTTAAAAGGTCAACCATTATTTCTATCTTGGGTTTGCCTCTGGGATTCTGAATAGTGGAGAAGTCCCATTGAGATCTCTTGGTTTGCTTTGACTGACAGGTCTAAGGGACATCATAATTACATGTAAATGCCTATTTTCTTAGAAGAGATTCCAAAGGTGTCTTACTTGCTTGTTCCTTGCTCTAGGGGGTGGTGGGACAGTGTTCATCAAATAGTATTTTTTGTGTGTGTTCCTGTCAAACTACAACAACAAAATTCCAAATGGTGACTCACCACAGAGGCCACAGTATAGTAAATGACACAATTGGAAAGGGGCAATAATTAAAGACTCTAGAAAAAAAGGGCAATAGGAAAAAAAAAAAATGTTTGCAAAATGTGCCTGGCAGTCAATATGAAAGTTTCTGTAGGATTTATGCTTTAACAAATAGGATATGCAAATATCGGAGTTGTAAACTTATTAGGAATTTATCTGGAGTCTGCTCTTTACATAAATACCAGGTATCAATCTCTTGGCCCCTTATAATAATTTCTGAGATGTATTTAATTTTCAGTATAATTTATTTGAAATTGTTGAATTGATATGTATTACTAAATAATATCAATTTTGAATTGATGTTGATATTACTAAAGATAGGTAAAATCTGGTTTCATACTTCACATTATTAGGTAAATTTCTGAGGCTAGATTTCTATCTGGAATAATATCCAACATGGAGTGAGGCCTCACATCCAAATATTTGGTACATCACAGTCCCAGTGCTTTTTGTACCATAACTTGTTTTTATTGGGTTTGTAAACACCTGGATGCAACACTGACCCAGAGTAGAGCCTGAAACTCATGTTCCATGATCCCAAGGTAAGTCAGTATCTAATGGATAAGCATCTGTATTATCCCTTCACATGCCTGCTCTTAGAACTCTCTACATGATTATGTTACTTCATGTGGCCTTTTCAATGGCACAGTATATCACAAGTGGATTTCAGTGTGTGTCATTTTTTTCCTAAAGTTATTATCTGTATAATTAGAATTTATATAATATTTTTAAAATTATGGCAAAGACAAGATTTTTAATTCTAACTCTTATCTAATAGATATAAAAATGACAATATAAGTAGGAGGAATTACTTATGAAAGGTCATCCAAATTGTGGTGACAGTTTGCTTTACAAGCTTGAGCCCCAGTTCTTCCAGTTTTCAGGAGGTAAAGTTTACCCTTATTTCTCTACCAGTTGGAAGCATTTATTCTTTTTTTTTTCTTTAAGAGAAACTACTTTTGATTTCTCCAAATTCTCCTGACTGTTATCCAGGGATATATGAGAGAAATGTGAAATTATAAACAGTTCTAAAGACATAATCATCACAGCCATCTGGGTTTCACTGTCCTTTAGCAATTCCTGGTTATGACATGAAAGGGTAAGGTTACATTCAGCTTGGAAATAGAACACAGTGACTTTAAAACTTATAGTAATAAGGCAGCTAGACAAAAACAGTGAAAAATCTTGGAATCTACCATATATCTATCTATTTTTATTTTCATATCTATGCATACATTGTCCATGTAGTATGTATCTATCTACCTACATATGTATAACTTCTATGCATTTATGTTCTGAAAATTAAGTAAGGAATGCTTAGAAATGATGAAAAGAAATAGTCTATGAAATCGAGAATCCCAAAGAACCTCAACATACAATATATTATGTATAACAAGGAATCCCAAGGAATCTCCCTCCTAGACCCTTCCTGATAAAACTACAGAACACAAAGACAAGGAAGACAAATAGAACAAGAGAGAGAGGGAAAGAAAATATAAAAATGAAACTTCAATAGAGCAAGAAGGATCACCATCAAAGGAATCTAGAAAACATGAAAATGAGGTACTGATAAAACATAACTTTCACATTCAACAAAGGCCAGGATTTGAAAAGAGGGAGTCTGAGTTCAAAACCCATGATTTCAACCATGATGTAAGTCTCCCATCCTTTAAGCCAGAGCAAAGAAAATAAGGAACTTACTGATGAAAGAAAGGAGAATGACTACTATCATCATCAGCTCGAAGACATTAATATTACGTGCATCCTCTTACCTCCCCAAATTGTCACTTTTTATGCTTCTTTGTTCTGTCTGCAACGTTTTCCTTCTCTATTTCCCTTAATGTTGGCCTTTGAGTAATCTTCTATGTCTTGACTTTTTTTTCACCATCTTCTTCATGTCTCAATGACCTATTAGCAGTTCTTTCCACTCAATGTCAACCAGAAGTAACCTCTGCACTCCAAGTCAATAATTGTGAGCAAAAATCACTTTTATCATCTCATCTCTACATTAAAAGTAAATTATGAATAACATATTTTACACTTTAAGGTCTCCACTACATGTTCTTTTTGGAACTCAATCTATTTTTTTTTTTATCTGCAAAACACAAAATTAAAAAATCAATAGTCTTTTTAAGGCTGCAAAGTGCTTTAAGCTTATTAACTTACCTTATTCTCATAATGATCCTGTGAACTAAATTAGTAAAATGTTTCACATATTTTATAGGGGAAACTAGTGTGGTTTAGTAAAGTTAGATATCTGAATCATACAATTATTTAATTAAAGCTGAAACCTGAACCATTTGAATGAAAATCCCATACATATTTTAATCTATATTTGAAAAGTTTTCTATTGTACCTGATTTATAGTCAAGGAGTTGGTTTTCCAAAAATTGGTCACTGTATGAAGCTGGTGAATGATTCTGGCACAGGGTTGGAATAGGGGGTCCCTGTAAGTAAGGTTCAGTGGCTGCTCTGGAAATTTAGAAAGGAACTAACAAAGGTATTGCTATGAGCTATCCCCTCCTGAGTTACAAATGCAACAAGCTGATAATTACGATGATACTTCATTGCAACAAGAATCGAAATAAGACAATGAAATCATGATACTTAGCACTTATACAGCACAATTCATCTTCTGAGCTCTTTATAAACAGTAATTAATTAGAGGAGGGCAAGAGAGAGTTCAGCTGATGGGGTGATGCACATGTAATAAACCAACTCCTTCAGAATTAAAATCCAGAAGGAAAGTGCCTACTTGAGATAGGAACTGAAATGTATGTGGTGGGGTGGGGTGTGTACTGGGAGCAGGCAGTAAGAGTTGAGAAAATGCTTTAAAAAATGAAAACCTCTCCTCCTGAGTTGTCAGTATAATTATAAGGAAATTTCAAACAGGGAAGGAAATGGAAGCTAGTCAAGTGAAAGGAAAGATCATATAAGACAATGAAACTATATGTTGAATTCCATTGTAAGGAGATAGCCCTTAAGGGTACAAAAATAATGATTTGATTATCCAAGTAGGAAAATGTGTGTAGCTCATCTGCCTTTGTTACCTGGAGTTTCTCCTTTGAATCTGTTTTTTAGCAAAATCTGTTCTGTTGACTAATTAGGACTACCAAGTACTCTCTTCTTAAGAAGTATCACAGAAGGGGGACAAAGGGATTAAAAGAAAAAAAGAAAGAAATCAACCTCAATATAATAAGGTCCTTCCTTCCCTCTTATTCATAGTATATCTATCCTTAGATAAGGTCCTTCCTTCCCTCTTATTCAGAGCATATCTATCCTTAGATATGTCACAAACCCAAGTTACTGGCCCTGGGTCTTCAGGATTGCTGAGGCTATTCACCTTCCATCAGGCTCTGTCCCCAGACTCTGCACATTTGTAAACTGGTATACCTTATTCTTTTCTTCTTAGCTACTTGACTCTGGCCTTACGTCGTTTGTGCAATGATGAAGATGTCATAAAGGTCCTCAAATACAGTTGTAGGTGCCAATAGGGTAAGCTTCCTTCTTCACCCTCTGGAGGTTTGCTGAAAAGGAACTGACCAAAGACAGAGTAGGAGAAAAATACAAGTTTATTATAGCATATATGGTGTGGGGAGTTGCGGGACAATGATTCCCCAATAACTCAATGTGTACAGATGCTTATATTCCTGGGGAGGGTGAGATGGAAGGTGAAGGAGTAAATAATTCACAGTTTAGACAATGATTAGCACATACATGTCTTTGGAAATTGAATGGGGCATGGTAACAGACAATAATAGTTTGGAACAAAGTTTGTCTAGGGTCTGGATGTAGTGTTTAATTTTGAGTCTCTTCCTCTATTCTCTGGTTAAGTTCCAGAGAAGAAATCAAAGGCAATTGCATTCTTCTTTGGGGGTCCAGTTCCTTAGTAGATAAAGGAACTTTAGAAAATAGCCTTATCCTGGGATTTGAGAGATACTAGTGGGAGAAGGTCAGAAGGAGACCATGAGACTGCTTCCTTAGTTAAGTATGCCAAAGTGTCATACTTTGTATTGTTATTTTCTGGGCCCCAAACAATCAAATTTTTCTTGTCTGCCCCCACAGCCCTCCAGTTTGCAGGTCACTACTATGGATTCTAATAGTGAGAAGCAAAGCAATGTCTTTGCTTCTACATCAACTGTTAAAGAAAAACAGTATTTTGATCCTGGTGAACTTAGTCCCTTACTGGTCAGGTGTGAGCTACTTTGACCCATACCCACATTCAAACTTTAGCTCTGTAATTTTCTAACTGTGGAATAATAGGCAAATCACCTAATTTCTGGTCTTTTCAGTTTTTCTACCTATAAACTGGAATCAGGGCTTCATTTACCCATAATATTTATTTAAGGCCCTTTACTACATATCAGAAAACAAATATGGAAGGGACAATTTCTCCCTCCTAGGGACTCAGAATCTTGTGGGAATGGCCAGATAGGAGTATGGTGGCTTGCACCTCTAATCCTAGCACTCTGGGGAGCCAACGCAGGAGAATACCTTGAGCTGAGAAGTTGGAGACCACCCTTATCAAGAGGCAGATGCCATCTATACTAAAAATAGAAAAAAATAGTCAGGTTTTACAGGTTGCAAAAGCCACCTGTAATCCCAGCTACTAAAGAGGCTGAGGTAGGAGGATCCCTTGAACCCAGGAGTTTGATGTTGCTGCGAGCTAGGCTGATATCACTGCACTCTAGTCTGGGTGAGGCTCTGCTTCAAAAAAACAAAAAACAAAAAACACACAAAAACAGAAACAAAAACTCTTATGGGAATCACAAACAATTGAGCACTTACCACAATTGGGTGTGGTAAACTGGTGTTCCGCACTACAGAAGCCCAGAGAAGATAACTCTGAACAGAAACAGTAGGAACTATTATGCTGGTACGGATTTGACAACCAACTATTTGGGGGGGGGGGGGGGAAAGACATTTATGTATAAATTTATTATAAATATTAGCAATATAAAAATATATATAACAAGAATTTAGCAAAATAATACCATATTCTCTAGCACAAATTCCATACAACCCTTTGATTCTCAAGCTATTACTGCTGGTGAGCTTTGCTGATTATTGTAAAGTCATATGCTCAGCAAACCTGCAGCTGCAATTGATAAACTAGTGTAGTTAAGCCATGAATGTTGTTTGGTATTTTCACTTATATTAAGGAGTACAATGAAAGTGAAACAAAAAAGCTATGTATCTGAACTTAAAGCAAATTATAAAATAAAAAGAGTAGTTTTTCTTTTCCATTTTAGGTACTATTCCTACTTCTAAGTTTATCTTGCATTGTTAATATTTTCCTCATCATTTTCTTATTTTTGACAATAAAAATAAATCAAGCTCCAATTTTTAGTATTTCACACTATCACCGATTGTGAATTTTAATGTGACTTTACTGAATACGGAGTTGGGAGGGAACACACATTACCATGTCAATGTGATGTATTTGTGATATACAACAGGAGATGTCAGCAATATCAAGAACATATCTAGAAAGTTGTGAGTTTTAAGTATTTTTATCATGGTTTAAAATAGTGTTTGCTTAATTTTATGTTAATTTTTGCTGTGCTTAACAATAGGCTTATAAAACCACTAAAAAGTTAACAGTTAGCCTGTATAAGCAAATATGGGCTGACTTACTAATATACCGGGGATCAGGAAAGAATGAGGTTTGGAGGTAAATGCTGCACAGTCCACCTGAAGCTGAAGAATAAGAATGTTCCTTCAATAGAAAACAGCATTTGCAAAGTGTGAGAAAATATAGAGCCTGCAGGTGGCTGCAAACATGTAGGGTCTATGATTTCCTTAGCACCAGAAGCTTCAGTTCTAGGGAGATGGGAAAGCCTATCTACCAAAGCAAGCATCTGGAGTTTAAGCGTAAAAATAAAAAGCTATACCTGTAACAACACAAAGGACACTATTACACATAAAACTGTGATATGGGAAGTTACCCTATATTGACTTTTGAGCAAAACATATATAAGACAACTTCAACTACAAGACTCATTTTAACATAATCTGAAATAGAGATTATCCTGTTTTTTGTTTTTTGTTTGTTTGTTTTTTTCTTGACCGGGGCCAGGTTTGAACCCACCACCTCTGGTATATGGGGCCAGCATCCTATTCCTTTGAGCCACAGGTGCTGCCCAAGATTATCTTCTTTTTATAACTGGGAAGGGTACTGTCAAAGGTGTGTTGCTGTTTTCAATGAGAGAGACAGAGAGAAAGCAAAAGAGATTGAATCACACACAATACAGTTACATTGTACAGTAATTCATACCTTAATTCTGACAATGAGGGTAAATTATGCTCCTAAGGGAAAGACCCAAACTAGAATTCTAGAGAAAAGAATTTTTTTTTTCAGATAAATGGTTATTCTAAGAGTAATAGGGTGGGGAAAGGGAGGGAAAAAATAATGATTCATACCAGCTTTTTGGTCTCTTGTGATCTCATTAAGTGTTGCAAATTTTCGGTAATTAAAGCTTTTCTAAAAGCTAGAAACATGCACACATATACACATTTTAATATTTACATATTGCTTGCAAGTCCACAGAGTCCTAAAATTTACATTAAGAAAACTTCTATCGATCTCCTAAAATTTATTCCCGGTACTAATCTCTCTTTTTTTCCTCCCACTATAGTGGCTAGATGGTTTCCCATCCTTTCTTAAAGATGAGAATGAATATGTGTGAGCCAGTTCTGGCCATAAGGCATAAAAAGGAACAGAATAAGACTTTTTATAGATCCTCTTTTTCTTTTGAACACAAACATAATGTTGGACACTGGGGAGAATCATGTTGCAACCACGAAGTAGTGAATGTAAGTGAAATACCAAGGCCGATCCTCCCTGACAATGAGCTCCCAAACCGGTTCCAGCGGCATCTCCCTCTTGACTTCCCATAATGTGAGATAAACAAATCTTCATAATTCAATTCTAACCATTGTAAATATGGATTTCTGCTCCTTACAGATAACTCGGAGAAAATAAATATAGCAATATTCCATCAACTAAAAAAAAAGAGAATTTAATGTAGATTGAAAATTAAGAATTTAATGTGGATTGAAAATTAAGATTCATGCACATATTAGTGTTAACTTCTTTACCACCTCTGTCTCCATGGATGTCTTAGGCCAGGTTATTGGTTGTAAGTACAGAAAATTTTTTCAGATTAGCTCCCACAGAGAGGTGATTCCCTGAGTTAATCAGTGATCTCTCATTGAATCCAGAATAAGCAAGTTTCACCAGACCTCCCTAAGTTTTGAAACCAGAGAGCTTCTTTCTCCATGCAGTATGATTTCTCATTCCTGCCTCTCTCAATACCTGCCTCATTCTTTTTCTCTTTCTCTGCAACTTTTTTTTTTTTTTAATTTGCCTCTATCATGTGGTTTAAAAAAAAAAAAAAGAGAGAGAGATGAAATAGTCTGTCCATGGATATATCATGTACCACCTTAATTTCAAAGCAGGATTGTTACTTTGACAATCAAGGTGTCAACAGAATTTTTTCTTTATTTCTGAGGCTTTTTTCCTTGGTTTGAATATGGCCACCTTCTTGCTGTGGCCCTACTAGTACACATACCACTGGTGTCTCTTTTTGAGACAATTCCTGCTTCATATAAGAATACCAAAAGATTGGGTTAAATCCCACTTTAATGGTGTCATTTTTAATTTAACAACCTTTTTAAAGACCTTATCTCTGAATATAATCACATCCTGAGAAGTGACCTTATCTCTGAATATAATCACATCCTGGAAGTTAGGATTTAAGTATTTGAATTTCCAAGGAACACAATTCATCCCACAATACAATTTACATTGTTTCCTTCTAGCTATGAGGAACATCCTGTGATTGAAGTTGGAAGGAATATGGCATGTAGACAGCCAGAAAGGGAAGGCAAAAAAGGAATTTGGAGTTTTGGACTGGGGCAAGGTTTGAACCCATCACCTCCAGTATATGGGGCCGGTGCCCTACTCCTTTGAGCTATAGGTGCCACCCCCCAAAAAGAATTTGGGATACAATCAATGAAAGAATCAGCAATTATTTCCATTATATATCCTGCACCACAGGCAGAAGAATACATCCAGCTACTAATTAGTTAATTAGATATGAAGGTACATTAGGATTTTATGGATTAAGTGCTCAACATGTGACATAAACAGTTAAGCATTATAACATTTTAGGGGAGAAAACAATCTTGTTTAGATGAATGTGTAGAGAAAAGTCTTAGTGATATTTTAACTAGAAAGACCACAGAATAAGGCTGACTAGGAAGAATCATTGTTAACTCAACAAGAGGCTAGGAAGAAAAGGGATTTCTAGTCGTCATGTTAGGAAAGACAAGGGGTGGAAAGAGAATAAGGCTTCTTCTAGGAATATTGAATGTATCATTTTGACACAGGGGATTTTGTGCAGAGAGAATTGACAAGCAAGATTGGAGAGGTAGCCTGGAATAAGATTGTTGGAACTTTAGATGTTATTGTAATATGTGTACGTTCATGCAGTCTTGCAAGAGTTAATCTCAGTCCTTTTCTGCTGGAATTTCCTGACATCTCTAAGTTGGTCATCTATATTCTCCTCCTGAATGAATACAGGGTTTAGGTGACCTGGAGGTCAACTTTTAAGATAATTAGTACCAAAGAGCTGCACTCTTGCCATGCTGCCATTTCAGGCTTCTCACAATCTAGCAATTTTTCATGATAAATTGAATCTAATAACATATTTTTGTTAGCCAAGATACATGGTGGATCATTGTCTTGTCACTTTGATAAAATGTTTGAGTCCCTCCCCCCTCCCCCCCCCCCCGCTCTGGTCTAGACTTCAAGATAGATCAGGTGAGAAATCTACAGTTTTATCAAACAAAACACAAATGTAAAACTTTCCTAAGACAAGGACTTGGAAGGAAAAAAAAAAAAAAGTTAATTTTGTGAGTAAAATAATCCAGAAATATTGCCTGTGCTTCATGATTCAAAATTTGGTATATTCATGTATTTCTGTTTTTAGGGAAGCTGTAGTTTGAAGATACATAAATGAAAGGCAGCATTGTCTATGCATGGTCTGAAAAACATACTCTACTCAGATATTATTAAAGGGATTTTTCTGATATTCTTAACCCGACTCAATACTGTATGTAAATTAAGGCTTTCTGTGACTCCAAAAATGGATTTGCTTATAGGCTAGATTAAGTAGTACAGCAAACTTGGTAGGTCTTGGTTCTGTCAGTTAACTCATTGTGTGATTTAGGGTAAGTCATCAAACTTCTCTGTACTCAATTCCTGCATCAGTATGCATAAAACACATAGTCTAATAGTGCTCAGAGCATGAAATGAACATAATGCATAAAAAAGTGCTTAGCACAGTGCCTGGCACATAGCAAGTGGTCACAAATTTACTCGGGAATAAAATGTCCTTTGATTCTCTAATCAAGATATCCATTTAAAAATGTACACAAGTTTTTATTCAATAGAGGTAATCAGAAACTTTCTTATTTCCTTTGAGGATAAATTCTTTGAAATCATTTTTAAAAAATAATTATTATGTTTTATTTTAAAACAAAACGGACAAAACCACTCAAACTGTTGCTTAGTGAGTTGTTATATAGCAAACCCCAGTATAAAGAATTGTAGTCAAGAATTATAAATTTCCAGCTACTTCTGACTACCTGCCATGTGTCTGGTCCCCATCACAATGCTCTCTTCAAAAGTATTTATTATCCTGATATTTACAGTAATGTTTTCCTTATATTTTTATAGATTTATAATTCAAATGTGTTTTGCAGATACTATAACTTATGTTGCCCTTATCATTAATTTTAGTTTCTTTTATTCTATAGATTTCCTCTCTCTCCTCTTCATATGCTAAAATACTCAAACCATTGGACCTATAGAGTCTCCCTTTGGGGGTTGCTGATTGCACACATGGTGTAGTTCATCAATTCAGTAAGTCTTCTATAGTTAAGCAAATTGACAGCTAGATCCAGAAATTGGATACAACTAAGGTTAGATCCTATTGGCAAAATTATAGGCAGTGCTTGGCAAACCTGTGTATGGAACATGTCTGATCTGGTTGTCTCTCCTTTCATGCACTTAGCAACCATCAAGGATTAGTGTCTGTGTCTATTTATTAAATGAGAGTTGCAAAATAGGGATATTCCAATTTTATTATTTTTGTTTGAAAGTTGTGATACTTTTATAAGAAGATGAGTTCTGCCATAGATTGATTACCTGGTGGTACGCGTTCATATAGAAAAGAGAGGATAAAGGCTTGATCATTTCTCTTTATTTACCAGTTTCTAAGGTAAAGAAATGGTTCCCTGTCATGCTTTAAAGTTAGCCAATCTTAAAAATATCATTATAAAATCATGTATTTAAAAATATTCAATACATTTATTTCATTTTGTTATGATAAATATAGAAATATGCATTGACCCATATTTTGCCAATGGGAGCCTTTTTTTATGTGGTATCTGGATTAAGCAGCTATTTCTCCAATGATCTCTAAATATTTCTTTTAGTAAGAAATGATATTTTAAGCTCACAATCTGTATGCAAAATATGTCCATTACTAATGGATTTTGATAAATCATCCTTCCAGGTATTTACTAAAATGTTTTAAAAACTTACGTCTGCACAAAAGCCTGAACATGGACATTAATGGCAGTTTTATTCATAATTGCCAAGATAAAATTACCTTTAAAGAATAAATGGATACACAAACAGGTGGTGCATTCACACAATGGTTTATTTAATAGTGATAAAAATAAATATGCTATCAAACTATGAAAAGACATAGTTAAATGTTAAATGCATATTACTAGGTGAAAGAAGGCAATTCAGAAAAGCCTGCATACTGTATGATTTCAATTTTCTGACCTCAAAAAGATAAGACTATAGCAACAGTAAAACTATTGGTGGTTGACAGAGGGAAGAGAGAGAGGGTGGGGTAGATAAAGCACAAAGGATTTGTTAAAATAATGGAACTCTTCTAAATGATACTCCAGTGGTGGATACATTACATTGCTTTGTCAAAGACCTTGAACTTTTCAAAGTAAGGAGTGAACTTTATGTTGGCAAAATTAAAATAAAAATTGTTTAGAAGGCAAAAGGATTTTCAAATAGAATGCAGAATGTGAAAAGACACTGTACACAAGCACTTTAATCAAGTTGGTAAATTTGTGTCCCTCATGGGTACAAGTTGGAATTCTGAAACCACTATGATTATGTCCTCAAGTGGAATAAATAAATAGATGGCAGGTGGGGGTCTGGTTTCTTACTGTTGCAGTGGGAGTTTTACTGGTAAGCAAGAGGAGATGACTAGGATGATCCATTTGGTAATGGATTTGAATTGTAGATGTAAATATGAACTGATGTTGGTCTTATAGATGCAGAGAGCCTCATATAGTTATAATAATAGATAGATGTATAAGCCTATGAACATATATTCTTGCTCTTTTAGCTGAGAAGGTTTTGAAGCAACAAGATTCCAATAAAAATAAAAAACTTAGCAACAAAATTCTGGTTTTTTGTTCTCCAATAAATGAAATCAGGATCTCTTGGATTAATTGTTGATACTAGAAATAGGACAGAGAATAAATATCCAAAACAATCCTGGACAATCTTATAGTGTCAGAAAATACTAAAGACACTAAGACATGGAAAAAGAGAGATAGAAGAAAGAAACAACTCAATGGTGGGGTTATATCAGAGAACACAGGAGTTAGCTGGAAGAGTTTCTAATGACCAAAGCTGGAACAATTTGGACAACATAAACAAATGGGTTTTTCATTATAACCCAAACTATAAAATAAATATCTGTGAGCCTAGACAGACATAAATAAGCAATTAAACAAATAAATAAAAGGAGAAAAAGAAATTTCTTATCCTGAAGAATTAAAATAATTTATGTAGATACTCTACTCTTAGAGGTACAGCATAACTCTCCACTCCATGAGTATGGACTGTGCATGGTTACTTTCTTCTAAAAAGTAATGTATGTTAACAAGAACAAAAAGAGTAAATTTACAGAGGTGAAAACTGACAAACACTACTGTTACAAGTGATTAATTTTGACAACAACAATCATAAGTCATGTTGATAATATGTGATCTTGATATATGTGATGAAAATGACACCTAGACCTATAGTGTCCCTCCAAAACTCCACGGCCCCCATCTAATCATGAGAAAAATATCAAACACAAAATAAGGAATATTCTACTACATACTACTACTTCTGAAAACTGTTTGTCAAGATTATCAAAAACAAGGAAAGTCTGAGAAACTTTAACATCCAAAAGGAGCCTAAAGGGATACAACAAAATATGATGTGGTGTCATGAATGGTGCAACTAAATATAATGTGGTGTCCTTAATGGGATCTTGGAGGATAAAAAAAAAGTACATTAAGTGACAACTAATGTAGGATGTTAACAATAGGGCACAATGGGCATGGTATATGGACCAAACAAAAGTGGATTAAAGACTAAAATGTAAAACCTGACGCTATAGAAACTGGCAAAACATTGGGAGAAATACTTCAGGATATTGGTCTGAGCAATTGTTATTATAATTATTATTATATTTTGAAACAGAATCTCACTCTATTGCCCAAGCTAGAGTGCTGAGGTGGCAGCTCATGCAACCTCAAACTCCTGGGTTCAAGCAATACTCCTCCCTCAGCTTTCCAAGTAGCTGGGGCCACAGGCACCTACCATTACATCTGACTATTTTTTCTATTTTTAATAGAAACATGATCTTGCTCTTGCTCAGGCTGGTCTCAAACACCTGAGCTCAAGGAATCCTCCTAGAGTGCTAGAATTACAAGTGTGGGTCACAGTGCTGGACAGAGTAAAGATATTTTTTGAGGAAGATATAAAAGCACAGATAACAAAAGACAATCGCTATTATATATTAGTAATTTTCTATAAATTTAAAATTATTCTAAAATAAAAAGTATATATTAAGGTAGTAGTAGTAATTTTCCAATGCTGAGATTGATTCTCTTTTGTATCACAAATTTTTCTCTGTCAGCAGCTTCTAGGTCTTGAAAATGCCTTTACTACAGCATTCACTTGAGAAGTTCATGGCTCCAAAAAATTGTTGTAGGGTTTTTTAATGAGGTTTTCATTTCTCTTCAGGTATATAATTTCCAAAGTTAATATAGGCTAAGTGGGGTAGAGGATGGGGGCATGGGGACTGGATAGCCTAGCTCAGGGTGGTTGCCCTGGATAGATGGAGAACTCTATAAAAAACCCAGAGTTCTCCAGCAGCAGGTGACAGATGATGGTGAGAGCACACACATGTGGGATGGAGAGAGACTGGGAGAGTCAACCACAATTCCTTAGATTAAGAACGAAAGCTAGTCAAGGCTTTTAAAACAAATGACAAATATAAATGCAAAATGATTGGCAATTGAACAGAATCACGTTTTATGGATGTGGAAATTGGGGAGGATTAACTCAGAGCTAAAGTTAACCGTGACCACATTTGGCCAACACTAAATTAAACTCTCCTAGACTTTCTCCAAGTGACCAGTGTTTTAGACCACTGTGCCATGAGTCTTTTAGTCAGCACTCCAGTCAAATGCAATTTACAGGATAATTTTAAGTTATCAGGAGCAGTACAAAAAAAATTAAATAGAAAACCAATCAAATTTTCATATTCTCTATTTTGAGCATGTACAACAAAAATGTTTGAAGAGATAGTCAATTGAATCCATTGAGAGGCTCCATACATCTGCTGTGCATCCATGCTAATTATAGAGCTTATCATTCTCCCCAGAAAATGTGTAATTGTAACAATCATATTTACTAAAATATGACTTTTTCTTTTTTTTTTTTTCTCTGATACATGGTAGTTGGAGTTTTCAGAAAGAATAAATAGCTAATGCAAAATCTTGGTGTAGCAAGAAGCAAGAAACTTAGGCAACTGGGGATGCTTTGGCTTCATTATTTTGAGCATAGAAACTGAATGTGCCCCAGGAAACACTGTCAAGAGCAGGCTTTTCCTCTTGTTTCTCTGATTAATGTTCTTTGTCTCACTGATGAGTCATTTTTATCTGAACTTTGGGTTCACTATCTGTCAAATGAAGATAAAAATAGATGTTGAAAACCCAACTTTCAGCATAAAATGATGAGTTTGAATAAATTTTAAGATAAATATATAAGTTGTTTAAGCATAAATGATTCAAAATTAAGTTATAATCATTATTAAGAATACCACTACCACAAAAAAAAAAAAAAAAAAAAAAAGCCAGGGGAAACTTTTTCTATAGTTTAGCTAGACCAATCTTGTGTCTCGTTTCTAGCTATAATCACACACAATTCACTTAGTTCTAGATAGTGGAGAGAAATGACTCTAGATATCCACTATATTCTACAAAAAGAAATGTCTTTCCTTCCCCATTTAGCTTGCTAATGATAGGTCTTTAAGCAAGAAGGAAAAGCATCACACATTAGGCAAGGAAAAGGAAAATGATGGTTGGGGATTCATTGAGGGTACAAGAAACCAGGGTACACTGACTGCATTTGTTTGGTAAAGTCCCTCTTACAATGGTTTCCCTTTTCTATATCAAATTTCTGTCCCTCCTTCAACTTTAAAATCTTGTCTCCCCTCGCATCCCCTCCCCCTCCCCACCCATTCCCTCTCCCTCCCCACTCCTTCCCCTCCCCTTCCCATCCCTACTGTTTCCCTTCCCCTCCCCTCCCTTCCCCTTTCCCCACTCTCCTCCCCTCCCTTCTTCTTTCTCCCCACCCCTCTCCCTCTTCTTCCCCTCCCCTTTTTTCTCCCTCTCTGTCTCATATCTAGGGAGTCTCATTGATTACTCCAGGTCCACTGCTCAATACGTGTCTGGACTCCTCAGGTCAATTAGTAGTACCATTTGCCAGTTTGAACTGGCAATGACATTCAGTCTTTTACTCTACCCACACCAAATACATATGGCATGATTGTCAGACCTTAATATATACTTTTTTAGAGACAGAGTCTCAGTTCGTCACCCTCGATGGAGTGCTGTAATGTCACATCTCACAGCAACCTCCAAGTCTTAGGCAATTCTCTTGCCTCAGCCTCCTGAGTAGCTGGGACTACAGGCACCTGCCATAACGCCAGGCTATTTTTTTGTTGAAGTTTGGCTGGGGCTGAGTTTGAACCCTCCACCCTCAGTATATGGAGCCGGCGCCCTACTCATTGAGCTATAGGCACTGCCCCATTCAGAAAATTCTAATTTATCCATTAAGTTTTAGTTCTGTGTTTCCATGAAGCATCCTCAGGTTCATCCAAGTCAACCACAGGACTTTATATTCCTGCTTTTAGTAATACCTCTCTGCTTTCTGTCCCCTCTACACAAAACATATACAGGTTTTCTTTATTATATTCTTACACAGTTCCTTGTAAAGCTCCTGCCACACAGTGGTGACCAACACATATGTTTAATTCCTTCACTGGTGTAGGATTGATGTGTGAGAAACTTCACATATCTAAAGGATGAACTTTAATGAGTCAAGACTGTGATCATATTTATAAAATGTTTTTGTTAGTGAAAAATGGCTTAATCTTAAAAGATAGTATCATTTATTGTTAAAATTATTTTATTTATTTTTCCAGATATAGTGAGGTGTAATTGACCAGTGAAAATTGCATGTGTTTGGTTAGTGTGTATAGTGAGTATGTAGCTCATGACAGCCACTGCAGAGACTGTGTGTGCACATATTAGTAGGGTCACTACCCCTGCTTTTTAAAATCTTGGTGGATGGTCGTCATTGTGGAATAGAAGTGAATTTTTATATTCACCAAATATTGTCATTACCTATCATCAAATCCTGTCTGTGTGTGTGGGGTAGAATACATAGATGGAGGGCTGTCCTCAGCAATAGGTCATAAAATAAGAGACTAACAATCCCAGAGACCCAGCACAGGCAGGATGAAGAGGAGCCCAAGGTCTGCACTTGAGAACAGTCATCAGGTGATAGAAATGAGACCATGAGTAGAAACAAGGTTTTAGCTAAAATTAGCATAAAGTAGTAAGTGGAGGAGGGGTCAGTAATGGAGAAATTAGGCTGTCAGCCAGAAGAACAAAAATAATGAGTAGAGAAAGATGTATGAAATGGAAGTGATTGAGAAACTTACGAAATTCACAAATACTGATCAAGATATAGTATGCACTTTGTAGGTGTGTATACCCCCACACAGAGGTTGCCAAAAAATGTGTATACATTTTAAGAAATGAAAAGAATTGTATTCAAAATTGCAATACTCAAGTCACATTTGACTTTTGCAGATACAAGAAGTGCTCAAATGAGACTTGTATTCATCCTTTGTTATCAGAATACATTAAGTATTATATATGTGTTTGTATATGTACACACACACACACACACACACATATATATATATGGAGAGAGAGAGAGAGAGAGAGAGAGAGAGAGAGAGAGAGAGAGATATCAGAGAGATATCAAAACACTTCTGTGCCAAACCATGGGTAAATAAAATTTTATAGGGCTTCATCATAGCATCAGAATGGTTTGGATGCCCAACGTTTATATCTAAGTGACTTGAACCTGCAATTCTGTCTGTCCTATTATAAATATAGCTAGTCTCAACTTAAAATTCAGTATGGCCTAGAACATCCACATAACTTTTTCATTCTAGCCTCCTTTCTACTGGTTACTCCTCTTACATTATGCTTACTACCTTAAAAGCTCCTGTTATTTTAATTACATTCCCAAGTTTCTCTCTTGTTCTCTCATTAGGATTACATTCCTCACTGTTTATTTCTCTCCGGTTGCTTAGCCTTTATTCATAGCATAGCACTAGTCTAAACCCTCTGTTAATGCTTTTTACAAACTCTACCACTGTCTTCTTTCTGTCTACACATACATGCATTTGTGGGTCACATACGTTGTCACTTGGTTACAGCCAATTTCTTCCAGATGCTGTTTATTTTAAACCATTTTACATTGATTTCAGTTGACTTCATGTATATTAGTTTTCCTCAACAACAGGATTTATGAGCACCTACACACCAGAAAAAGCATCTCAACAGCCTTTCCCACAACTATAAGGCTGGCTGCTTACATTTGTTCATTACAGATGTTTTTCACTCTCATAAACTTCTTTGCACGTTTGGATGACGGTTTGGGGATGGGTCTCAGCCATTCATATGTCATCCAATCATAGAGTTCTCTCCATCCCAAGAAAAGTGATCACTGAAAGCAGTAGGCAAGGAACACAAGGTAAAGGAAGGTGGATGGACCTTGAGTGAAAACAGGAAGATTTAGGGTACCTGTATCTTGCAGAAAGACAAGTCAGCATTATATAGAGACAAATTAATACTTTGGGATTAAACTGTCTGTGAAGGATAGAAGCATGGCAGACTAAAAATAGCACAGAGTAATTCAGAAGCTAATCAGGCTATGTCACAGATAAAATTAATAAGTAAAAAAGTTGTAACAAGGCATTAGCTGTCTGAACAGCCTAGAAGGCCTAGGGAAGGAGATGAGAGTATTACAGCTTGCTGCATTAACATCATTGTTATTAGGTTGTGATGATTAAGAGGACTTGGTCCCAAGGGGGCAAGGTGAGCCTTCAAAGGACAGCACTATGTCAGGAGATGATGATCTCAAATTTGATAGCAAAGGTGAACTGTCTGTCAGGAGGGCAGCAGTCCCAAGGACACTAAAATGGGGCTGAACCAGTATGGACAGAAATAAGAGTTACACTAGTGGGACAAAGAAATACAAGTAATATAAAGCTAAAATGACAAATTTGTTGCATACAGTCATACCTGTTAATCTTTGCTTTTCCATTCAATTCAGATTTGGGGATTATTAGGCCTATATTTCTTTGGAGTTAACTTCATTCAGACTTTATAAGAAATGAATAGAATCTATGAACCAAGAAAACCAATTGCTTTGCCCCAGGTAACTGGGAATATTTTATATCACTTATTATCAGGATAAATTGATTAAAATCTTTTTTTATTTGAGAGTTCAGCTCTAGTTGCTATGAAAAACAAAAAGGAAACCTTAAGCCTAGCTTTTCATAAGAACTTACAATATAGTGAAAAAGACAACACAAACACACATTAAAAAGAGTGCCAAGTCAATGCATTATTAGTAGCTAATACGTAGAATTATAAAAGTGAAGTCTTTTGGAATACAAGTACATACTGAATTATTAAAAATATCTAAAGAAGAATAGGCTGATGTGGAAAATTTTCCAAGTGATGTGGATTTTTATGTATCAAAAAGAATGAGATATGATTTGATGATCAGGGAATGAGTACATCTCTTGCAGATTAAAAGACTGTATTAAAAAAGCTAAACATTTACCTATAGTCCTAGCTACTAGTGAGGTTGAGATGGGAGGATCCTGTGAGGCCAGAAGTTTGAGGTCAGCCTGGGCAATGTAGTGAGATTCTTTCTCTTAAAATTTAAAAAAAAAAAAAGTAAAACTTTAGAGGATTTATGTCATGGTGGTTGATAAAATATGATCTGATTTAATCAAACATCCCCTCTTGGTTTGTTAAGTTGGACCATACATTCCTAAAAATAAAATGCTACTTTATTATATCAGAAAGTTTTTGAATACAAGTTACTGAAGGCAGTTTAATTTATAAGGGATTGTTTTATGCAGTGCAGCATCCAGAAAGAGATCATCTTTAGACTTCATACATCCAGGATTCTGACTCAGATTCTTTATAGGTTTATCTCAGCAGTGCACCATTTTTGTGTGCACTTAGTCTTCTCTCACACTTTTAAGGTTGCTGAGAAAAGCATATACTGTAAAATAGAGGGAACCTTACTTTTCAATTATCTCTCTTAGAAAAAAAGGAAACATCTCCTTAGGATTACCCAGAAACCTTTCTCAGGATGTAAGTGGCTCATTTGTCCATTTCTATACCAAAAATAGCATGAAGGAGAGCATGACTTTTGTCAAACAGAAGCACAAGCCTGGAGCTGCAGTAAGAATAACACCCTCTCAATCAGCAGGAGTAATAATGGGAGAAGGAAAGATTCCTGAACATCACTATGTTTCTGATAGGAAGCAGAAAGAGTAGAGAATGAACACAGGTGGGCAATTAACATTGACCACTTTCATATCTAGAATCAACTATGTTCCATTGAAGGCATTTCTGTTTTAATGTACAGGTAGAAGGAAGACTCATCTAGAGATCTTGTAGGCAATCTCTGTACCAAACTAAAGAACTGAATTATAGCTATCCCTTATATTGCTCTTCATTTAAACAGGAATAATTGCAATAGCAGCTAAGTCATGGGGTAGATATGAAGATAAAAAGGAGTAAACATTAGGAATGGTGTAAATTCACCAATTAAGAAATAGACCTGTCAGAGTCATATCAAAAACAAGACTTAACTATATGCTAGCTATATGAAATCTACTTTAATGTAAAAGCATTGATTAATGTCTAAGCAAAATGAAGCTATAATAGATGTTCATTTCAGATGAAAGAAAATTATCCAAGATAATGATGAGCAATAGAAATGATAAACTAGTCAGGTATATAAGAAGATACAGCAATAGGTAATGAGTATTCACCTCAAAAGAGAATGTTAAAATACATGAAACAAAAACTATTTTTAACGAAGGAAGAGACAAACAGACCCACTAGTATAGCAAGAGATCTTTACACCCCTTTTTTAGTAATTGATAAATAAGGCACAACTTTACAACTACCCACTATATTTATGTAATAAATGCACTTACACCCCCTAAACATATACATTTTTAAAAAAATAAAAATTACAAGAAAATTATAGACCATTCTCTCTCATGAACATAAATGCAAAAATATTCAAAAATTATTGACAACAAAAGTGCAGTGAGTGGCTTATGTCCAAGGACACAGAAACAAACTGAAAGAGCTCCCAATGCCAAAAACAGAAAATATTTGAACAAGAAAGTAATTATTGGGTTATAACTCAACGTATAACATAAGTTCCCTGGAGTCTATGCAGATATAAGTAAATGATTGAATAACTAAGTAAAGTATTAATAGGGAGGAAAAGACAAATCCCCCTGGTGGAAAATTCCAAATAACATATGTAGATACTTTGCCTTTAAAGGAGTGGAGCATATAGCTCTTCTCTCCTTAAGTGTGGACTGTGCACAGCTACATTCTTCCAAAGTAAAGTATGTTAACAGGAGGAAGAAGAATAACTTCAAGATGGGACAACCTGACCAACAGTACCTCAGACAGGTGATCAACATTGATGTCAAAGATCAATTACGTTGCTAGTATGTATTATTGGTATAATGTGAAGAAAGTAGTTCTTTAAATCTAATGTGTTTTTTCCCCAAATCTCACAACCCCAGTCTAAACATCAGACTACTCCAAATGAAGGACAGTCCATAAAATAATTATTCCCCCAAATTGTGGAGAAAGAACAAGAAGAAGAAGAAAGAGAAAAGAAGGAGGAGAAGAAAGAGAAGAAAATGAAAATTCTTCCAAAGTCTCACAGCCAAAGAGGGGCCTCGAGAGATACAAAGTGAATGTAATTTGGTCTCCTGGATAAGATCCTGGCACGGAGGACACATTGCACATTGGGTACAAGCTAAGGAACATTGAAAAGAATGATAGACTTTAGTCATCATAATGTATCAATATTCAGTGATTAATTGTAAAATATATATCTTACTAAAGTAATACATTAATAACAAGGGAAACAGGGTGTCAGGTATATGGGAAGTTTCTGTACTAGACTTCTCAATTTTTATATAAATATAAAAACCTTATAAAAATTAAAGTCTATGAAGAAATAAAAATCCATGTGTTATCAGAGGGCGTCTTCCTCTGAAACATCTTTGTAAATGAGTGCACTTAAAATTTTTTAAAGAAACAAGGTGAATTTCTGAATATTCCAAAGGGTTTAAATTGTTTAAAACTTGCAAAAATGAAATGTATTCAAGGAACTATTAAACACGATTTTTAAATTGTTCTCTAAGACCTATTCTATTTCAAAAAACCCATGATTCTCTGACCCTATGTTCTTCGAGCATCAAGAAATGAATTCAGTATTCTGAAGATTAAATAGAAATTATATACAAACATGGGCATGAATTTGAGAGAACATTGTAGTCTTTTAGAAAATAGCTATCAGGAAAATAGCTAGAGTGTCATCAAGACCTCACTTCTTACAGGTCATTTTTTCTTCCAACCAATATTGAAATTTCAAGACCAGAAAAGACCAAAGAAAAATGAAAAAATGTGGAAGGAGAGGTCTCACTACTGAAAATTTGCTGATGATTGCAAATGAATATCTAACATGGAATGGGAAGTTTTGGCAAGAGATTTTGAGTCATGTGTCCTACAAACTTTTGTCATATCCATTCTCTAAATACACTTTGACTTTGGAAAACTTTCAATACACATTAAAACACTTTCTCATTATTGGCTTGAATCAAAAAACTTTCAGTGTTATCCAAGACAAATAGAATATTAAGATTTATAGAAATGTATGTCTAATCCGACCTATGCTGACTTATGTTAAAACTGCTCTTGGTAATATTTTTAACGACACAAATATGATATCAGTTAATTTTTTCTTCTTTTAAGATCAGAAAATAAAACTGAGCATTAAAAATGTATGCTATGAATCTCTAGAGCAGTGATTTTCAGCCAGTGTGCTGTGAGAGGATGTTAGGTGAGCTGCAAAAATTTTTAAAGATCATTAATTAAATTATTTTTGAAAAAAGTTCACGGCATTATTTTTATTGATCTTTTTTAAAAATTAATACAATGTAAGTGTGCCATGGAAGTCCAACCATAGGTTAAGTATGCTTTGAGATAAAAAAAAAAAAAAAAAAAAGTTTGAAAAACACTGCTCTGGAAGAAAAAGCCATGTGTAAAGCCTGACCTCTACATGTGATATAGTTTGTGTTTTGTTCACATTAAAAGCGGGGGTGGGTTAGGGCCTTTGTCTATCCTTCTCATCTGGTATATATGCGAGACTATGTTACCCTTTCCAAGAGCACCTCTGTAACTAGAGAGGGGTGTCTACAACATCTGCAGATTGCTATTGGAAACTCCATGTTGAAAACACAAAACACATCTGCTGGATTTTGTATTTCCTAAAATACTTAGAATAAATGTGTCATTTTGCTTCCTGCAAAGAAGGCAAATGAAAACTATGATGAAATACAGGCACAACCCTACACTTATGCTCCATAGGACTGAAGGAAACCACGCAGAATCACTGTCTTCTTTCTCTGTGTCAGCCCTCTGTTTCTATAGCATCTTGCTGGCACATAGAAAAGTGGCCATATTTGCATGCTGCTGATTAACTATAACAAGGGTAAAACTATGTGTTCCTTGGGACCCCAGCATGTGGACAGATCAGGTTATACAACTGCAAGAGTATATCATAATATTTGGCATAGAACAATAGAAAAAAACCCATTGCTCATATTTATTTCAAGCTTAGAGCTCCATTTTGGTAAACAGACCTCACACAAGGATGCCTTAGGATGGGCACCCTTATGACAACTTCACATTTCTTTGCTCCTGTGTATGTGCACCTGAAATGAGAGTGCTTCTTAGACACTGTATCTTACCTACAGATTTGTCTCAGACTGTTCCAATACATTGTGATTAAGGGTTTCTACAGACACTTACTATTACTGTCATCTAGCTACATTAGTCCAGGTTTCCCTGAAAAAACAAAACCATTGACTGAAAGCTGTATTAGCAATTAACGGCATTGCTTGAGTCCACCTCAAGCTGCCATTTCCAGTGCCTGGCCTCCCCAACTCCAAGCCTTTCTTCAGAACACTCTCCTGTGTGTGTTCAATTTTACACTCAACAAATACACTTCTGGAGCTTAAGTCTATGACCTTAATAACACTCAGGTACTTATCACATTGTTGTAGAAACACAATGGGGAACATAATATAGTAATTTGGTGTGCATTTCACAAATCTTACATCACTGTCCCATCCCCTTTCTGCTGGAGGTTGGACGTTCACTATATAACGTTACTTTGGGTGAATGAGCAAACATCCATTGTCTTCTAAATACGGGCCTTTATATAGGGAGAAGATCACAGATCTACTTTAAGTTTATGAGATTTGGAGGACTCTAGTAGAAGGAGGAAATACCACATTTCTCTTATTTACAAGTGTCTTTGAACCTAGGAAGGGTCTCATTTGTATACATCTAGATAATCTATCTATATATTTAAGGAGTTTCCAAAGCAAGGCGGAGGACTGTAACCTTGAAAATGATATAAAATAGCTATTGTAAAATGTTGTAAATATTAGTTGAGCACAATGAGACATTTGCTAATGTCTGAAGAACCATAAAATTGCAGGCATTATATTCACCTGCAATTTCTAGTGGCTGAAAGCTGCCAAAAGAAAAGAGGAAACAACAACAGCAGCAACAAAATCCCTCATAAGTTTAATAGCCACCCACTGACAGTAAATATGAAGAGGACCTCTCCAAACACAAAGGTGATATGTAGAGGCATCCTGCTTTATTAAAGCCCCTGCCCTCTGCCCCATTAATGGCAGGCTCTGAATAGCATGAATATGGCAACACTTACCTCAGCAAATTTAAAAAAATAGAAATTATTCCTTGCATCTTCTTAAACCATCATGGAAAAAAAGTTGAACTCAATAACAACAGGAACCTGCATACCCATACAAAAACATGGAAACTAAACAACCTTATGCTCAAGGATACATAGACGAGATTAAGAAGGAAATCACCAAATTTTTGGAACAAAACAACAATCAAGACACGAACTACCAGAACCTCTGGGATACTGCAAAGGCAGTCCTAAGAGGAAAATTTATAGCACTACAAGCCTTCCTCAAGAAAACGAAAAGAGAGAAAGCTAATAACCTAATTGAACATCTCAAGCAACTGGAGAAAGAAGAACACTTCAACCCCAAACCCAGCAGAAGAAAAGAAATAACCAAAATCAGAGCAGAATTAAATGAAATTGAAAACAAAAGAATTATACAACAGATCAATAAATCCAAAAGTTGGCATTTGAAAAGATCAATAAAATAGATAAACCTTTGGCCAACCTAACCAGGAAAAAAAGAGTAAAATCTCTAATTTCATCAATCAGAAATGGTAATGATGAAATAGCAACAGACCCCTCAGAAATTCAAACAATCCTTAATGAATACTAAAGAGAAATGCAAATCAAAACTACTTTGAGATATCACCTAATCCCAGTAAGAGTAGCCCACATAACAAAATCCCCAAACCAGAAATGTTGGTGTGGATTTGGAGGAAAGGGCACACTTCTACACTGCTGGTGGGAATGCCCACTAATACATCCCTTCTGGAAGAATGTTTGGAGACTATTTAGAGACCTGAAAATAGACCTGCCATTCGATCCTATAATTCCTTTACTATATACCCAGAAGACCAAAAGTCACAATATAAAAAAGACATCTGTACCAGAATGTTTATTGCAGCCCAATTCATAATCGCTAAGTCATGGAAGAAGCCCAAGTGCCCATCGACCCACAAATGGACTAGCAAATTGTGGTACATGTACACCATGGAATACTATGCTGCCTTAAAGAAAGATGGAGACTTTACCTCTTTCATGTTTACATGGATGGAGCTGAAACATATTCTTCTTAGCAAAGTATCTCAGGAATGGAAGAAAAAGTATCCAATGTATTCAGCCGTACTATGAAGCTAAATTATAGCTTTCGCATGAAGGCTATAACGCAACTATAGCACAAGACTCTGGGGAAAGGGCCAAGGAAGGGGAATGGAGGGGGGAGGTTTAGGTGGAGGAAGTGTAATGGATGGGGCCACATCTATGGTGCATCTTAGAATGGGTACAGGTGATTGCACTAATGTACACAGCTATGATTTAACAATAAAAAATAAAAATAAAAATAAAGAAGTTCATAGCTTCATTAAGATCTGGTAAACAATGACATAATAATGAAGAAATACTACAGTTTTTGAAGTACTGTTTAATTTTTTTTGACTTTTAGTTTTGAGATGCTGAAGATAACACAGGAGCAACTTATAATGGCAGAACACCTATGATGAGTTTATCCAATGGAATAGAAGAAAAAGTCAAAATGACACGTTGATCATAAATTTCTACTGGCTAACTAGGCTGATCCAGAAAAAGATCACTAATTTGATTTATTAAACTTATTTAATTTGCAGTGAAATTAAGTTTTCATTTCAGAAGAAATGAGTCAGTGAGAAGATAAGTTCTTGATTTTTCAGCATTGTAGAGGGGAAAAATGAGCCAACCCTCTTTTAACAAACAAGATATTTATGTGCCTATATTTTGTGGGGCCTTCCAAGGAGCGTGTACAATAGGAAAGCCATAGTTACACACTAGAGTTTGTGTGATTATCATTAATTCCATCCTGCTCAGAATCTTCCCTAAAGACCCAACTATGCACAATGGCTGAAGCATGTAAAATTTAGAAGGAGCATTCAACAGATATCATATCTGCTGTAAGATATGTAATTACCAAGAGCATAATGTCCATACTATGAGATCATTCTACCCTTAATATAGGAGTGGGAAATTAGGAGATCATGAGCATTACTTTCAACTATTGTTTTATTTTAGTGTTTAATTTTTATCTTGTCTAATGAAGTGTTTCAGAATGGTTTGGGGGCCAACTAGCATAATTTACAAATAGCTTATTTAATTCTTGTACGGTACAAGTACATGATTTAGCCCAATTAAGTCCTCTTAATACAAAACACTGAAGAAATATTTTAGCAATACAGTTGGCACACTAGCTTAGGAGCACATGTTCATTGATGTTCCCTCAGCAAAACTACTGAGATAGTTACATGTACGATGAGAACAAGTGTTCTCTGTTATAGATTGCACTGCGGACACACGCTGAATTGTGTTTAAGGAGGAAATTCTAGATGAAATTTCTGAAATGCAAGGTTTTGTGGAAGTTGCGAACCTTATTTACCAGGTAGTTCTGCAACCGTTCTTCAGGAGAGAAAACTGTTTTTCCCCGCAACAAGCCTGCTGCCAGTTATCTGCTGGAGCAGGGCTCAACTCCTGTTCTCAGTGACATCATGCACATAGTGACATGGCCTTCAGTACATTAAGTGTCATTGATGAGGGATTCACATGCATGAATGTTCACTCAGCAGGAATTCTCAGAAAGTTATATGTGTGAATAGTACAAGTACTCTACAAAATAGATTACAATTTGAAACATGTGGATGTGTTTATAAAGAAAGTGGCTATGAAACATCTGGGAAACAAGGTATTGTGGATTTTGAAAAAGGTATCCATGCATAGCTGTAAATAGCATGACTTAAGAGGAGAAACTGCTTTTCTCTCCCAGTAGGATACTGCCAGATATAAACTAAAGAATTGGTGATCTCATGGATGTACACTAGCAGAAAGTCGAAGTGAGGACACGGATCACCCTGGAGAGGAATATTCCATGCATCAGATCACCTTGTAGAGGTATACTTGCTAGATTTACACTAGCAGAAAGGAGAGATGAATACTCGGATCACCCTGAAAAGGATTACGTGATTAATGTCCCCTAGCAGAAAGGTCAGGTGAGGACCCAGATCACGCTGGAGAGGATTACTCACTGGATGTACACTAGTAGAATGTGGAGGTGAGGACTCGGATCACCCTGGAGAGGATTACTAGATTAATGTCCCCTACCAGAAAGGTGAAGTGAGGACTCAGATTACCCTGGAGAGGATGACTCGCTGGATGTAGACCTGCAGAAAGTCAAGGTGAGGACTTGGATCACCCTGGAGAGGATTACTCACTGGAGGTACACTAGCAGACAGTTGAGGTGAGGAATCGAATCACCCTGGAGAGGATTACTCTCTGAATATACACTAGAAGAAATGCAAGGTGAAGACTCGGATCACCCTGTAGAGGAATACTCACTGGATTTACACTAGCAGAAAGGAGAGATGAGGACTTGGATAACCCTGGATTGGATTACGCCATGGATTTACACTACATCAAAGGTTGGTAAGGACGCAGGTCACCCTGCACAGGATTACTTGTTGAGTTTACACTAGCACAACTGCAAGGTGAGAACTCTGATCACCTGGAGAGGATTACTCCATGGATTTACACTAGCATGAAGGCGAGATGAGGACTCAGATCAACCTGGAGAAGATTATTCCATTTGAGTACACTAGCAGAAAGCAGAGAAGAGGACTCGGATCACCATGGAAAGGATTATTCCATTTATGTACACTAGCAGAAACTCAAGGTGAGGATGCAGATTACCCTGGAGAGGATTACTCCATGGATTTACACTACCCCAGGGGTGAGGTGAGAACTCACATCACCTTAGCAGAATGATAAGGATTACTCCATGGATTTACACTAGCATGAAGGCGAGATGAGGACTCAGATCACCCTGAAGAGGATTACTCAATTTATGTCCCCTAGTAGAGATGTGAGGTGAGGACTCAGATCACCCAGGAAAGGATTACTCACTAGAGGTACACTAGCAGAAAGTCAAGGTGAGGACTCAGATCACCCTGGAGAGTATTACTTCCTAGATGTGGACTTGCAGAAAGTCGAGGTGAAGACTCAAATCATCTTGGAGAGGATTACTTGCTGGATTTTTCCTAGGAGTAAGAACTGATGAGGACTCGGATCACCCTGGAGAGGATCAATCGCTGGAGGTACACTAGCCGAAAGTCGAGGTGAGGACTTGGATCACCATGGAGATGATTGCTTGCTGGATTTACCTTAGCAGAAAGGAGTGATAGAGGAGAGCTAGATAGATGGACACTAGCCTAACAAAATGTTGAAGATTTGGGTGCTCTCGGAATGGAGTGCTATATGCATGTACAAAGACAGAAATGCAATATGAGGCCTCGGGGCAAAGCACACTGCCAGTTATATGCTAGAGTATGGAGGTAAACTTCTACTCCCACTGAGGTTGTGCATGTTATAGCAGTACAGTTGTCACACCAGTTTAGGAGCACACGTGCATTGATGTTCCCACAGTAGTTGCATATATGAAGAGAACAAGTATTCTCTGTTATAGATTGAACTGTGGAAACACACAGAATTGTGTCTAAGAAGGAACTTCCTGATGAAATTACTGAAATGCAAAGCGTTGTGCAAGTTGTGAATCGTCTTTACCGGGTAGCTCTGCACCGTTATTAAGGAGAAGAAACTCTTTTTCCCCACAAAAAGTATGCTGCTGGTGATCAGGTGGAGCAGGGCTCAACTCATGTTCTCAGTGACATCATGCACGCAGTGATAGGGCATTTGGTATGTTAATTGTCATTGCTGAGGGACTCACATGCATTAATGTTCACTCAGCAGGAATTCTTAGAAAGTTATATGTGCGATTAGTAGAAGTACTCTACAAAATAGATTCCCCTGTGAAATAAGCGGATGTGTTTATCAGGAAAGTGCCTATGAAACGCCTGAAAAACAAGTATTGTGAGATTATGCAAAACGTATTCATGGGAGCCTCTAAATAGCATGACTTAAGAGAAGAAACTGCTTTTCTCTCCTGATGGGATACTGACAGATATTAGCTGGAGAAGTGGTGATATTTTGGATGTACACTAGCACAAAGGGAAGGTGAGGACTCGGATCACCCTGGAGAGGATTACTCGCTGGATGTACACTTGCAGAAAGTCGAGGTGAAAACTCGGATCACACTGGAGAGAATTACTTGATTAATGTCCCCTAGTAGATAGGTGAGGTGAGCAATCAGATCACCCTAGAAAGGATTATTCACTGGATGTAGACTTGTAGAAAGTCGAGGTGAGGACTGGGATCACCCTGGAGAGGATCACTCACTGAATGTACACTGGCAGAAAGTTAAGGTGAGGACTCGGATCACGCTGGAGAGGATTACTTGCTGAAGATACACTAGCAGAAAGTCGAGGTGAGGACTCGGATCACCCTGGAGAGGATTAATCAATTAATGTCCCCTGGTAGAGAGGTGAGGTGAGCACACGGATCACCCTGGAAAGGATTACTCGCTGGATGTAGACTTGCAGAAAGTCAAGGTGAGGACTCCGATCACCCTGGAGAGGAGTACTCGCTGGAGGTACACTAGCAGAAAGTCAAAGTGAGGACTCGAATCACCCTGGAGAGGATTACTTACTGGATTTACCCTAGGAGTAAGAAGTGATGAGGACTCCGATCATACTGGAGAGGATAAATCGCTAAAGTTACACTAGCCAAAAGTGGAAGTGAGGACTCGGATCACTACGGAGAGGATTACTTGCTGGATATACCCTAGCAAAGAGGTGAGGTGAGGACTCGAATCACCTTGGAAAGGATTAATTGTTGGATTTACCTAAGCAGAAAGGAGTGATGAGGACTTCAATAACACTGGATTGGATTACTCCATAGATTAACACTATCTCATAGGTAAAGTCAGGACTCGGATCACCCTGCAGAGTATTACTCGCTGAATCTAGGACGCTAATCACCCTGGAGAAGATTACTCACTGGATGTTACACTTGCAGGAAGTTGATGTGAGGACACGGATCACCATGAGAGGATTTCTCTCTGGATGTTACACTTGCAGGAAGTCGCTGTGAGGACTCGAATCACCCTGAGAGGATTTGTCTCTGGATGTTACACTTGCAGGAAGTCGACGAGGAGACTGAAATATACCTGGAGAGGATTCCTTGCTAGAAGTACACTAGCAGAAAGGCGAGGTGAGAACTAGGATCACCCTGGAGAGGATTACTACCTGGATTAACACCAGCAGGTAGGCGAGGTAAGGACTCGGATCACCCCAGAGAGGATTACTCACTGGATGTTACAGTTGCAGGAAGTCGATGTGAGGACTCGGATCACCCTGACAGGATTTCTCTCTGAATGTTACAAATTCAGGAAGTCGACATGAGGATCGGACCCTGAGAGTATGTCTCTCTGTATGTTACACTTTCAGGAAGTCGATGTAAGAACTCAAATCACCCTGAGAGTATTTCTCTCTGGATATTACACTTGCTGGAAGTCGACTTGAGGACTCGGATCAACCTGAAAGGATTTCTCTCTGGATGTTATACTTGCAGGTAGTTGACGTGAGAACTCTGATCACCCTGAGAGAATTTCTCTCTGGATGTTTCACTTGCAGGTAGTTGACGTGAGAACTCTGATCACCCTGAGAGGATTTATCTCTGGATGTTTCACTTGCAGGTAGTTGAAGTGAGGACTCTGATAACCCTAAAGAGGATTCCTCGCTAGTAGTATACCAGCAGAAAGTTGAGGTGAGGACTCGGATCTCCCTGTAGAGGATTACTATCTGGATTTACACAAGCAGAAAGGCCAGGTGAGGACTTGGATCACCCAGGAGAGGATTACTCACTGGATGTACCCTAGCACAATGGTGGGTTGAGTCACATATGTTTGATAGAGCAGTGCTGGATTGATGCACACTAGCCAAAAGGAATGTTGAAGACACGTGTGCTCTGTGATAATAGTGCTATATGCTTGCAAACAGAACAAAATGGGATTTTGGGACTCGGGTTCAAAGCATAACTTTTGGAATATCCTGGAGTAGTTCAGCAAACCTATTCTCTATGAAATTGTTCATTTTATACCAATACACTTTGCTCACCAGCTTAGGAAGACATGGGTATTGACGTTCTCTAGCATTAAATGGTTTAAGAGAGTTACATGTATCATGAAATTGAGTATTCTCTGGTAGATATTACACTGAAGAAATACACTGAAGTGTGTATAAGGAGGATCTTGCTGATGAAACTTCTAGGGTGCAAGAAGTTGTGGAAGTTGGGAAACTTCTTACCTGGGTAGCACTGTAACTGTTCATAAGAGAAGAAAACAGTTCTTCCTTGCCAGAAGGGTTGTGCAGTAGTAGTGGGGCTGAACCCCTGTTTCACTATATCATGCACATTGTGCCATGGCTTTTGACACATAGAGTTACATGTATCATGAAAATGAGTATTCTCTGGTAGATATTACAGTGAAGAAATACGCTGAAGTGTGCCTAAAAAGAAACTTGCAGATGAAACTTCTGGAGTGCAAGGAGTTGTGGAAGTTGGGAAACTGCTTTCCCAGGTAGCTCTGTAACCGTACATAAGAAGAGAAAATTGTTTTTCCTTGCCAGAAGCGTTCTACTGGTTATCAGCAGTAGCGGAGCTGAACCCCTGTTTCACTGATATCATGCACATTGTGCCATGGCTTTTGGCACATTGAGTTACATTGGTGAGGAACTCAGCAGTAATTTTAGGAGAGTTACATGTGCATGAATTACAAGTATTCTGCGAAATTCATGGCACTTTGCAACGTACTAAAGTTTTTACAAAGAAAGAGCCAAAGAACCATCTAGGAAACCAGGATTTGTGGGATTTTGACAGTGGCATACATGGCATACTTAAGAGAATGCTTTTCTCTTCCAGTTGCATACTGCTTGATATAAGCTGGAACAGTGGTGATCTGCCAGACGTACACTATCAAAACAGCATGTGAGACTCGGATCACTCTGAGAGGATTTCTCTCTGGATGTTACACTTTCAGAAAGTCGACCTGAGGACTTGGATCACCCTGAGAAGATTTCAATCTGGATGTTACACTTTCAGGAAGTTGAGGTGAGGACTCGGATCACCCTGAGAGGATTTCTCTCTGGATGCTATCACTTTCAGGACGTCGATGTATCAGCCTCAGATGATGTCTCTCTGATGTCACACTTGCAGGAAGTGGCGTCAGGACTCAGATCACCCTGAGAAAATTTCTCACTGGATGTTACACTTGCAGGAAGTCAACGTGAGGACTTGGATCACCCTGAGAGGATTTCTCTCTGGATGTTACACTTGCAGGTAGTCGAAGTGAAGACTCGGATCACAATGAGGGGATTTCTCTCAGGATGTTACACTTTCAGGAAGTCAACATGAGGACTCAGATCACCCTGAGAGGATTTATCTCTCGATGTTACACTTGCAGGAAGTCGACATGAGGACTCAGATAACCCTAAAGAGGATTTCTGTCTAGAAGTACACTAGGAGAAATGTGAGGTGAAGACTCGGATCACCCTGTAGAGGATTACTACCTGGATTTACACCAGCAGAAAGGTGAGGTGAGGACTCAGATCACCCAGGAGAAGATTACTCTCTGGATGTACACTAGCACAATGGCGAGTTGAGGAGTCGCGTATGTTTGAAAGAGGAGTGTAGGATGAATGCACACTAGCCGAACGAAATGTTGAAGACGCGGGTGGTCTGTGATAGTCCTGTAATCCCGCACACACAAAGAAATGGGACTTAGGGACTCGGGTCCAAAGCATACCTTTTGGAATATGCTGGATTAGTTCAGCATACCTACTCTCACTGAAATCATTCACTTTATAGCAATACAGTGTGCTCACCAGCTTAGGAGGACATGGGTATTGATGTTCCCTAGACTTATGGTTGAGTTACATGCATCATGAAACTGAGTATTCTCTGGTAAAAAAAAAAATACACTGAGGTGTGCCAAAGGAGAAACTTGCCAATGAAACTTCTGGGGTGTAAGGAGTTGTGGACGTTGGGAAACTTCTTTCCCAGGTACCTCTGTAACAGTTCATAAGAGGACAAAATTGTTTTTCCTCACCTGAAGCATTCTGCTTGTTATCAGCAGTAGTGGGACTGAACCCCTGTTTCACTGATATCATGCACGTTGGGCCATGGCTTTTGACACTTTGAGTTACATTGGTGAGGAATTCACACTCAGCAGTAGTTTTAGAAAGTTACATGTGCAAAAATTATAAGTAATCTGCGGAATACATGGCACTTTGAAATGTGTGGCAGTTTTTACAAAGAAAGTGCCAAAGAACTGTCTAGGCAATGAGGTATTGTGGTAGTTTTTTTTTTAACAGTACCCATTTTTTTTTGTTGTTGTTAAATCATAGCTGTGTACATTAGTGCAATCTCCTGTACCCATTCTAAGATGCACCATAGATGTGGCCCCACTCATTACCCTCCCTCCACCAAAACCACCTCCCTTCCCTTTCTTTGGCCCTCTCCCCATAGTCTTGTGCTATAGTTGCATTATAGCCTTCATGTGAAAGCTGTAATTTAGCTTCATAGTACGGCTGAGTACATTTGATACATTTTCTTCCATTCCTGAGATACTTTGCTAAGAAGAATATGTTCCAGCTCCATCCGCGTAAACATGAAAGAAGTAAAGTCTCCATCTTTCTTTAAGGCTGCATAGTATTCCATGCTGTACATGTACCACAATTTGCTAGTCCATTTGTGGGTCGATGGGCACTTGGGCTTCTTCCACGACTTAGTGATTATGAATTGGGCTGCAATAAACATTCTGGTACAGATGTCTTTTTTATATTGTGACTTTTGGTCTTCTGGGTATAAACCTTGTAAAGGAATTATAGGATCGAATGGCAGGTCTATTTTTAGATTTCTATGTATTCTCCAAACATCCTTCCAGAAGGGACGTATAAGTGGGCATTCCCACCAGCAGTTTAGAAGTGTGCCCTATCCTCCACATCCACACCAACATTTCTGGTTTTGGGAATTTTGTTATGTGGGTTACTCTTACTGGGGTTAGGTGATATCTCAAAGTAGTTTTGATTTGCATTTCTCTAATGATTAATGAAGATGAGCTTTTTTTCATGTGTTTGTAGATTTTGTGTCTGTCTTCTTCAGAGAAGTTTCTCTTTAAGTCCCTTGCCCACCCTAAAATGGGGTCCCGTGTTCTTTTCTTGCTAATACGTTTGAGTTTTCTGTGGATTCTGATTATTAGACCTTTATCGGAGGTATAACCTGCAAATATTTTCTCCCATTCTGAGGGCTGTCTGCTTGCTTTACTAACTATGTTCTTGGCTGTGCAGAAGCTTTTGAGTTTGATCAGGTCCCAGTAGTGTATTTTTGATACTGCTTCAATTGCCTGGGGAGCCCTCCTCTTAAAATATTCACCCAGGCTGATTCCTTGAAGAGTTTTCCCTGCACTGTCTTCAAGTATTTTTATAGTTTCATGTCTTAAGTTTAAATCTTTTATCCAGTGAGAGTCTATCTTAGTTAATGGTGAAAGGTGTGGGTCCAGTTTTAATCTTCTACAGGTTGCCAGCCAGTTTACCCAGTACCATTCGTTAAATAGAGAATCTTTTCCCCACTGAATGTTTTTAACTGGCCTGTCAAAGATCAAATAAAAGTAGCTGAATCCATCTCTTGGTTCTTTATTGTGTTCCAGACATCTACTTTTCTGCGTTTGTGCCAGTAACATGCTGTTTTGATCACTATTGATTTATAGTACAGTCTCAGGTCTGGTAGCATGATTCCTCCTGCTTTGTTTTTATTGCTGAGTAATGTTTTGGCTATTCGAGGTTTTTTCTGATTCCATATAAAACGAAGTATTATTTTTT
>CAUYPK010003592.1:0-16569 GCA_963574355.1 Loris lydekkerianus
GCAAAGTATCCCAGGAATGGAAGAAAAAGTACCCAATGTACTCAGCCCTACTATGAAGGTAAACTATAGCTTTCACATGAAGGCTATAACCCAACTATACCACAAGACTATGAGGAAAGGACCAAGGAAGGGGAAGGGAGGTGGGAGGTTTGGGTGGAGGGAGGGTGATGGTTTGGGCCACATCTATGGTGCATATTTTTATCTATAATAATAATAAAATAATAATAATAAAAAAAAAGAAGGCCTGCCCTCACCGTGTGGGTAGGCATCAACCAATTCACTAAGAACCTTCACAAAGCAAGAAGCTAGAGGAGGAACGGTGAATTCTCTTTTTTTCCCTTGAGCTGAGGCATTCATCTTCTCTTGCCCTCAGACACTGGAATTCCTGCTTCTCAGGTCTTCAGGCTCTGCCAATTCCTGTCATAAACTTCCTATTATACGTAATTATGCATATTCCATTGGTTCTGTTTCTTCTGAATAAGAAAAGGCTCAAAATTATTCTTTATAGTTATCCACCAATGGCACAGGATTGTTCAACAACAGAATTGAACTTTATTTCAACCATCTTCTTATCACTTACAGAATATTTTATCTCTCACATACACAACAAAAACAGACTCTAATCTTGGCACTGCAAAACTCATAAATCTAAAAATGGTTTTAGCAATGTATGCATGAGGTTTGTCGCCTCCACAGGAAAGAGTAATGTCAAGCCTGTGTTTGGCTGTCAATTCAGGGAATGATGAATATGAACACTGGCCAATCCACTGCTCTCCTCCACAGGTACCAAGATTCACACACATAATATTGATCTCTTTTAATGTGATTATTTTTCTAGTTTTGAATCACCTCTTTCATTTTACAGGTAATATTTTTGCCAGTTGAATAGACTAACTCCCATCCACTCAGCCAAATGGTTAGGTATCCAAATGGCTCTACGTGGTGAAAGAAAGCCAAGATGCTATGGGACATACCACTTTCAACAGGAGAAACACTTTGCAGAACGCTACCACTGATTACTTTAAAGAAGTGGGAAGAAGGCCAATTAGCAAAGGCAAAAACTGAGGGAAATAAATCTGAAGAGTGGGAGAAAGTGTTCTGAAAAAAGTAAGAAAATTTTAATTAACGAAGTGTGAAGAATGAAGAAATTGAGTCACAGATGATATAAAAATTGTGCCATGATGCAACAAACCATTCATATAGTGGCTGGATGGACATACTTGAATAATCAACTAACTTTTCTGTGCAATTGGTCTGTTTACTTCAGTTATGTGCACAGTGGATCCTTCAACAAGATAAGTTTGGGTTGCATTGGTTGTACCTCTCCATGGATTGTTTTCTGCCTCTGCCACTTCTGAGACAACAAGACCAACTCTTCTCCTTGTTGGTCTTCCTCAAACTTTTCAACAAAAGACAATGAAGATCCACTATTTGATAATAAATAGTAAATGTATTTTTTATTTTTTCTTATGATTTTCTTAACAACATTTTCTTTCTTCTAGCTTACTTTAAGAACACGTATAACATATAAAATATGTATTAATCTACTATGTTCTCGGTAAGGCTTTTCATGATTTTCTTAATAACGTTTTGTTTTCTCTAGCTTACTTTAGTATAAGTGTATGGTGTATGATACATACAACATCCAAAATTTGTGTTAATCTATTACACGTTATGCTATTGGTAAAGCTTCCAGTCAACAGTAGGCTATTGTTAGTTAAGTTTTCATAGGAGTCAAAGTTATATGTGCATTTTCCACTGCATGAGGGCCAGTGTCTCTAAACTTGGTGTTGTTCAAGGGCATGGTACAGTTTTTCAGCCCTGGCCCATTTAAAAATGACAGAAACATCTACAAGCTATGCAACTACAAAGAGTAGTATAATTCTTGGGCAGTAAAAAACTGAAATTCTTTTTGAGCATTATTAAAACACCAAAAAGGAAAAAAAAAACAAAAAACAATTATGCAATAGTATTAATAGATAATGTTATTTTAAATCATATCAAAGATGTTTAACTGCTTTTATTGCTTTTAGTATATTGTAAAGTATGGAATAAAGATCATTTCAAATATATTTTGAAATGGCTCAGTTTTTATAACATATCAATGTTGTTTGTTTGTTTTGACACAGAGTCTCACTCAGTGCCTAGTTTTATACCTCACAGCAGCCTCAAATTCTTGGGCTCAAGAGCTCTTGTTGCTTCAGTCTCCGGAGTAGCTGGGACTACAGGAGCCCACAACAATGCCTGGCTTGTTTATTCTATTCTAGAGATGGGCTCTCACTCTTGTTCAGGCTGGTCTTAAATTCCTGAGCTTAAGCAATACACGGCCTTGACCTTAGAGTGCTAAGATTAGAGATGTGAGCCATCTTACCCCACCCACATCAAAGTTTATGTAAGCAAATTTTATCTCTTTGTTGTTTATTTTTAAGTTAAACTTCAAGTGTGAAATGTTTAGCATAGTCTATCCCTGCAGGCAACAATGGAGTTTAATTCACTTTTTCCCTTAGTTCTTTGGTGTTTGGTCCCATTCTCTACTCCACAGATAACAAATAGGGAGCCCTCAACATGTGCCCTTAAATATTCTTATAAGTTACTAACTGTTGTTTCATATATGTGTATTTTAATTTATATAAATGATATTATGTTGTAACTCATATTTATTTTCTAAGCCACACTTTGGGGATGACCTACGCATTTGACTATGGACACCTAGTTTGTGTTCCTTGGTGATGCCCAGTCCCAGAGAAGACATCCAATACTTACATATTTTCTTAGAGATTAGTCTTGGTTGACCTCAGTTCTCTGAAACCATAAACTGCATTCTGAAAAACAGGCTTGTATACAATCCCTTACAAACATTTGCAAGAATTACTCTGGACTATACATGTAGGATTAGATTAGCTGGATCACAAGAAGCAGAAATATTTTAGCTAATCATTACTTAATTTTATTCCAGAATGGTTATTAGAATTTACTTTCCATCAGCAGTGCATAATAATCTCTCTCTTTTAAAGTCTTGACAGCAATTGATAATCTTAAAACATCTATTTTTTACCATTCTAATGGGTGTAAAGTAGTATCTCGTTGTTGTTTTAATGGTCATTCCTCTGATTTCTGATGAGTTCAAGCATATCTTTGCATACTCTTCAAGCATTTGGACTTCCATTTCTGTAAATTGCCTGGTAATGGTATCCATTTTCCTCTTACAGTTTCCTTATTCATACTGTTAATATGGAATTAAGGCATACTTCAGAAATTAATTTCTCCTTAATTTTAAATTGTTGGGTCCCTTCGTGGTCACCACTTGTCAGGGTCCAGGACTGTCCAGGTCTCCTGCCCTGGCTTATCTAGGTTCTGGACACGGACCGCTAGGCTACCTTGCTTAGAACAATTGCTCTTAGATGCATAAGGGCTATTTGCTTCAGCAGAAGGGAGAGAGAAAGAAAGACAGTATTTGATGGAATAAAGCCGTCTTAGTAAGAAGAATACATCTTAGTCCTTCATAGAGAGACACCATGTAGGCACTCTGCAGTCAGGAGAAGCGACAGAGTGAGTGGGTCCCTGACAGAATGTGCACTCCTACCTACTCCCCCAGCCTCTTATAGACACAATCCCATGGTTCTTAACACCATAGGTGTAGAGACTGCCAATCACTGATGCTGTTGTCTCACGAGCTCTCATGTTTGTTAGGAGAACCAAATCCTTCCCCATGCCCTTATCACCAGAGTGTTCCATTACTGAGCTCTACAGGTGTTTCTTATAACTCTCACTCCTCCTTGCCATAAGCTATATGGGCTACTACATTAAATATTAAAAGAATCTCTTAACATGTCACTTATTTGTTAATATTGCTTAAAATATCATCTCAAATATAGAGGCATAAATGCATAAAATTACTTCCTTTTGTAATTTGTGTATTGGAGTCTTAGTTAACTACATTTTCACCATTTCGAAGTCATTAGGCTACTCTTGTAAAGGTCTTTACTTACGCAGATACTGTTTTAATTATTGCACATGCCCAGTACATTTAGGTTTTCAAACTACCTCCAAATGCATGAGATAGATGTTAATTTTTCCATTTTACACATGAGAAAATTGAGTCTTCAACAAAGTAAATAACTTACCTCAAATTATACAGCTCAGAAGTAAAAGATTCTATATTTGAACCCAGGCTTTCTGGGTTCATATATAAAATCCATGCTCTTATAGTTAATTTTTAAAATACTTTTTCAAGTTAAGAATACTACTCTGCTTTTATTCCTCCCTCCCTCTTTGCCTACCTCCTTGACTTCCTTCCTTCCTTCCTTCCTTCCTTCCTTCCTTCCTTCCTTCCTCCCTCTCTCCCTCCCTCCCTTCCCTTTATCTTTCTACAAATACTTACATCTCTATTATAAGCTGTTATAAATTAGTGGTGAGCATAAAGCTGTTATTTAAGCTATAAGCCAGGGTGAGATTGCCAAGACCGAGTCTAGACAGGATGAGGAACACCAGAGGCTGAGCCCTGGGTTACTCATCATTAAGATGGGGCCAAGGAACAGCTAATAATGTGGCAAGAAAAACCAGAGTCTTAAATCTCATGGGAGCCCAGGGAAGAAGTGCTTCCAGAGGAAGGAGACATCACCTCTTTCACATGTGGCAGAAATTCTAAGTGAGTTCTGAGAACCTCTGGGTGAAACCCCAGTGACCTGTGTGAGGGCAGCCTCGTTGTACCAGTAGGGATAAAAGTGGCGGATTTAAGAGAATGGGGAGGAGAGGAGCTGAAGTCAGGGAGCAGGAACGATAACTCTTTTAAGGAATTCTCCTGCAAAAGAGAGTGAAGAAAGGGACTGGGAGCTGCAAAGGAAAATGACACTAAGACAGAGTAAGGAAAATTTCTTCTACTTGACTCTAAGTGTCTAATTGTACTACAATTGATTTCACCATTCTCTCTCTCTCTCTTTTTTTTTTTTTTTTTTTTTTTTGAGGTAGAGTTTCACCTATGCCGTGGCATCACAACTCACAGCAACTTCAAACTCTTGGGCTTAAGCGATTCTCTTGCCTCAGCCTCCCAAGTAGCTGGGACTATAGGTGCCCACCACAATGCCCAGCAATTTTTTTGTTGCAGTTGTCATTGTTGTTTAGCTGGCCTGGGCTGGGTTTGAAGCCACCAACTTTGGTGTATGTGGCTGGTACCATAACCATGGTGCTACAGGCGCTGAGCCAATTTCACCATTCTCTTATTGACGGCTATTTACTCTGTTTATAGGTTTTGCTACTACTAATAATACCATGATTAAGATACTCCCATGTTAAATACGTACAGAATATATATTATTGTTCATACTTTTTCCTATCACCCAGGAATCTCGATACTTACACGTTTATCCTTGTAGATAACAGTATTTTGTTATTTCTATGGGAGACAGTAGTAGGGATGGGGCTTCTGAATAGATCCAAATAAGTACTTATGTATCTTATATTTAATAGGTATCAATCTACCAATATATGTTTATCAATCGACAAACTAACTTACACAAAAGCTGAATTTTCACCAGCAATATTTTGAGTATATCTTTTTCTAGAATCACACCCAGAGATTGTGATCTCTGGTGTTTGTGATCTCTGGGGTTTGTGATCTCTGTTGCAAAGCATCAGTCTTGATCAAGGAAACTTACAGCAAGTGCATTATTTGATCTTCAAAATGAATACATAATACCCCTATTCTGTGATCCCTTGTTTACAGATCAGGAGAAAGAAAGACACTCACACAAGGGCACACAGCTACAAAGTGGTGGAATGACCTTCAAGCCCAGATCTTCTGATTTTAGATTCATTTCTCATCCCTCTATTTTCTGTTGTCAGTTTTGGTCACTGGCTCTGTTCACAGACCTTTCCCAGCCCGACTCACTGAGAGCAAAGCCTATGAGAATAGGCTGAGCTGGTATCTGCAACCCTGTCTGCTTAAAGACCTGGCTGCACAGCCTGCTGCCTGCTCTTCTTCCTTGGGCTCCAGGGCTCTGAGGCCTATCCTGAGGCCCCACAGAAGCTCAGCACACATTACGCATTCTTCCAACCAAGCTAGCCCATTGGCAGGCACCCAGGAACACATAATCAAACATGAGGCTCCCCCAGTCTGCTGAACTTTCTCCAGTTGTGGTCATAAGTAGCCACAGAGGGAGGCATAAAAGCAGGTCCTGGAGACTGGACAAAAGGCATGGTGGGTCGGGTGTGTGGGACCGTCTTGTACAGTCGGCTACCAGTGACCTCTGCTCAAGGCATGCCAAGGAAAACAGACCTAGTAAAAATCAAAAGAATTTTTTCATCTCCCTGCCTTATCTTCTTCACACTCAGAAATACATTGCTGATACTCTTGAGTCTAAGATTGTTACAGTTATCATTTACTTTGAAAAAAAGGCAAATAATAAGTTACAGGAACCTCACACTCATTATCTGCCGCTTCAGGAAACCTTTGAAATGTGGGTTTGATTATTTCTGATTCAGAACATTAAGTAATATACTCTGGACTACAAGCAAAGGAGAGAATCAGCACGGAGACTCTGCGCTCCTTTATGTGAACCCTCATCATGGTCTTTCTGCTTCAATTCATCATCGGGAGCAATGTTAATGATAAAGGATATTTGTATTTAAATGAGTTAGGTACAGTGTTGAGTAGTTTACATACCCTTTCTCAATTGTCCTGACAACAGTCTTAATTTTTTCCACTACCAATTTTTGAAAAAAATATTTGTTTTTCTTAAACAAGGAAGAATGATATCTCAGATATCTAAGCCACTAGTCTAACGTCCTAGAACTAGGACCCCAAAGATGAAATTTGCAATCAGATACATGTGTGTGACCCCAGAGCCCAGTTTTTGATGTTCTGGTCTCCCTAATACATCTAGAACCTCTTTCACTTCTGTGGTTTTCTGGATTTCCTAACAGCAATTGGAAACAATGCCTTTCTCACAGCTCAGACAATATTTAAAGTCTCATAAAAGATTAAATTATCAAATGTATAAATGTGGGTTTTGCCATCATGAAAATGCTAGTATGATTTATCTTTAAAGCTACAAGCTTCTCATTTTGTTTCTGCTTATATACCCTAAGGTACCTGTGTTAGTGTTAGCATATAGAAGTTAATAAGTGAATATTCTTATGGAAGAAAAGGAGGAAGAAATTGGGGAATTAAAATTCATAATTCTCTTTTTTTGTTGTTTCATCCAAGTTTTGGATTTTATTAATTCTTTTTTTTTAATTATTATTAAAACACAGCTGTGTACATTAATGCAATCATGGAAAATTCACAATTCCTAAGGACAACTTCTAGTCATACCATAGAGGAGAAAGTGCCTCCTGCTTTGTAATGAGTGGCCTCTCCCTCTGTTCTGATTCTCTATCTTCAGTGATGACTACGGCCCTCAGTGAAGCACAGCCAGTCGGAATGAGAAGACAAAAGAATGCCCTCCGTGGTCTAAACGCCCAACTCCACCCAGAATCAGTGACTTCCCAGAAAAGGAGGAAGAGTCCATGGACACTTCTTGTGCTCCTTGACTGGAATGCTTGGAGCCGGGCCAAACCAGCCAAAGACGGATGGAAGGATTTCTGCTGCTGTAACATGGTTCATGTGGAAGCCTCATTTCCCAGAAAAGCATACGAGATCACTGGAAGTTCCATGACTTCTGGTGACACTTTGAAACCCTCTGATATAGCATAGAGATATAGACACTCCGTGAGTGTAGGTGTGGGGATGTGTGTATGTGTGCACACACACAGACATGCAAGCTATATCTCTCATTAGATAGATGAGTCTGCCCGTTTCCCTCCTAGTATTATTTTATTAACCTTACCTTTTACTGTCTGTATTCTGACGTTTTGACATCTGGGGACTGATCCTAGATGAATTGCCCCTCCCACAGCTAGCCAGCTCCTAGAAACAGTGAACAACATGCTTGGGAGCATGCCTTACAGGTGTCAACCAATCATCCCAGAGCCCTCACCTCTGACTGCCCCTGTCCTGGGCTCTTACACTTCCTGACACCTCATTGGGACAGAATGAACCACCCGCTCTACTCTCCTGAGGGTCAGGTACTGGTGAATTAATCACAGCCCCATATCCAGAGCCCACTGAAATTGTTCAGACTAACCAATCCTAAACCCAATTGCCCAGCTTTGTCAGCTTCTTCCTACAGAAATCATAATAAAGGCTGTTTCCCAGAGTTTCTTCTTTCTGTCTGCCTCCTACTGGCCCTGGTATTACTTCCTAATGTGACTTCCCGTGCGTGGTTTTTCATGCCGCCTCTTGGGATCTGTAATGAACTACCTTCTTAATGGCAGTCATCTCCTGTTCTGTTGACTTCAACATACCTAAATAATAATAAAACCTATGTTGAAACAGCTGTGGACACATTAGCATTCCCTCTTACTTGCGGATGATACAATAGTACTAAGGAAACACCTGTCAGTGGTCATTCCTATCAGAAGCCACCTCACCACGGCCCCCTGAATGTGAGGCCCTGTGTACTCCAGGTCCTTAGCACTCTGTGTATCATTTATGACTACAATATTGATTTAGGTTTTCAATACTATGAGATGTGCCTACAAGTTCTTTGGTTCATTGCCTCAAGAATTAACTGGCTAAGCTTTCTTCAGGATGAATAGCAATATAGCAAGGTAATTATGCCTTTTCTATTAAAGATAATGTTTTGTCAACTTGGCAAACAATTTAATTTAACTAGCCATGAATTGCTAAGTGCTTATAGCAAAGTTTAAAGAAACACCAATACATAGATACAAATTAAAAAGCTTTTTGACTACTATGCAATTATTAACACTAACCACTTCATCTAATTATAATGTTCCCAAAAGTCAATAAAAAATAATAGCCCTGACCTTTTTTGTTGGAATTAAAGGGTCACCAGGACTTTGCTTTCTGAATGGATGGAATGGCAAAGGTATTAACCCTTGAGGGTGATGATTAAATCATGGGCTCCAGCATCACCTAGCCACGGGCTTAACTGGTGGCAACACTATTTCCTCATTGTGTGATCTTAGGCCACATAATTAACCTTTCTTAGCCTAAGTTCCTTATCAATAAAAGGAGAATAAAAATTATATCCATTTAAAACATTGTTGTAAGAATTAAATCAATTATTGTACATGCTTAACATATTCCCTAACGTAGTCCTGGACCCCACAAATGTTTGCTATCAATAGATATCACAAAATCACAAACAACCCGCTGGATCCTCCAAATGAATGAGAAATGGATGCATCACCATCTTTCTCAATTATTTTCAAGGTACTTTCTTCTCATCTGATCTGTTATTCTTAGCAGGACAAACCTTATTTCTCTAATCCAGTGGTTCTCAACCTTCCTAATGCTGCAACCCTTTAATACAGTTCCTCATGTTGTGGTGACCCCTAACCATAAAATTATTTCTGTTGCTACTTTAGAACTGTAATTTTGCTACTGTTATAAACCGTAATGTAAATATCTGATATGCAGGATGTATATTCATTGTTACAAAGGGGTCACAACCCACAGGTTGAGAACCACTGCAATGACTACTCAAGTGAAGTTTGACTCAAGCAGAAAGATGGATCTCAGCAGGAGAATTCAAAACTTGCCTACATGTGTTAAGTACATGTTTTTACAGATTCAATTGCTTCTTAATGTCTCAATCCTCAATTTTTAATGTAGTTTCATTTATACTCATTATTAACTTAATCTGAGCATTACTTAGGTCATTAGAAGTCAATTCATTAAATAGCTATGCCACAGACACACACACACCCCACCTTTGGAACACTACAAACTGTTAAATAGAACATTTTTTAAGCAGACATGCACTGTGGTTTACTTACATCTTTCTCCAAAGCCTTCAAAAATTACTATTAGTGTCATTCAAGCTGGGAAACTTAGTCATATTTTCTCAGTCTTATGGCTGTGTCCCAGAATGGGACAGAACAGAGAACAAGTCTTCAGCAGCTGGGAGAGGTTTTGTGGATTTCATTGTGGTTGGGAAGGACTAACAAGGAAATATTACACATGGCCTTTGGCAGGAACATATTACAAAATCCAGAGCCTTTTGTTATGGGATGAGTAGGGTATTATTCATAATTGTTATTTAATTTGGTCTTCTTCCCGTCCTCTTTTTAACAGAAGGCTTTTCTGCCTAGAAAAATTACACCATTTAAAGGTGCCCTATGTCTGTGATTATATGCTACATAACCTGGCAAATATTCCTCAAATAAAAGCCCACAAGGCCAGTAAAATTTGCAGTAGCAGATGGCGTTTTCACCAACTAACAGAGCCAGTTTTTTACAGAGGTAAAAGAGGGATCCACCCCCACGTGAGTAATACCAGGAAATGTCCACCATTCCCAGAATACCTCATTCATTTGACTAACTTCATTACTCCCTGGAGCATCCTGATAATGGCAGGAAAGCGAGCAGATCCGTCTGCCTCCTGCTTGTACCGCCAGCCACATCTCACACCATTTCCTTGTCCCACAAACAAGAAATTCCAGCCATTTGTACCTTTGATGCTTCAGCTTCTACAGCTGACAAGGGTCCCCACGTAGCCGATGACGTGGAGAAACAGGTAAATTTATGGGTGTGCTGATTTTAATCATGCATCTTCTCCAGGCTGGTGAATCTAAAGGCTCATCACACTGCTGAGTGAGACTAGCTGCCTGCCTGGCATCTTCTTTCCAGCAGCATTTCTCCATTCTTCTGTCCTTTCCTGTATGTGCTGTTAACCCAGTGCACTCATTATTTACTGCCACTGTGCTACAAACAACCACGAGCCTCAGTGTAGCAAAATACTGTGCTACAAACAACCATGAGCCTCAGTGACATGCCACAACAAATGTTTATTTTGCTCCTCTGTCTGTAGGGTTCAGAAGACTGGGAGAAGCCCTGGTTGGTTCTACCCAGGGCTGCTTATAAGTCTGTACTCAGCCATGAGTTTTCTGGTAGCTCTGATGCTCTTGTCTGTGGCTGATAGCCTGGCAGCTGACCTAATGTGACCTTCACCAGGACAACCAAGGCAAGAAATCCTGCTCCCCTTGTCCTTCACCCTCCTGCAGCCGAGTCCAGCTATGTTCTCAAAGCAATGGCAGCACTGGCAGAGCAACAGCACAAACACTCCCACACATGCACTTGTGTTATACATACTGATACTCCATGGGCCATGTCCAGAGAGACAGCATCAGGCACTGCAAAGTTAAATGGAAAAAGGCAAGGACACAGGGAGGGTGAATGATTAGGGGTCATTTTTGCAATTAATCTACCCAAAAGAAGAAATGGATTCCAGAATAGGGTCTGAGAAGGCCTCCCTTCTACCCCACTTGAATTCTGGAACACATTATACTTACTCTCTCGCACCCCTCTGTACCACTGCCCTGGTGCCTCTTCCCCTGCTCTGCAGTTTACCCCACCCAGCAAGGGACAGAGACAGGACAAATAAAGCACGGTCTTTGATTTTAGACAGAATGCAGAAGATTAAGGCAATAGACATGTACATAAGAATTAAGTTAGGTAATAAAAAATAAAGGCAGTAACAATGCTTGGTTCACGGTAAAAAGTGATTGGGGATTGTGCCGAGACTCATCTCATTCAACATCTCCATGACCCCAGCCAATGTGGCTGTCATTAACCCTAGGAGGGTATTGATGACACTACCCTTGTAGTCACTTAACTTTCACTGGCTAATGTCCTTGGCAACTAGATTCTCATTTGTTAACTTAGTCACAGCTTGCCTCCCAATTGTGCCAGGGAACCAACAGAGGTAGGTGGGCCATGAGAATCACTCTTGAATTAGATGCAATGATATAAGGGTCACTATCCACCGTACTTCAGAAAAGACTTGCATAAGAAACAGCTCAAGAAGCAACAATGACCATATCGTAACTCTTCACTAGATTGCTTCTTCTAAAATAAGCCTCAGAATTAGGCTGTTGGTTTGGTTTTCTCCCAATGAGAATAATGGAATCTAGAAAAGAAAAGACAAGACAAGACAAGACAAGACAAGACAAGACAAGACAAGACAAGACAAGAAAAGAAAAGAAAAGAAAAGAAAAGAAAAGAAAAGAAAAGAAAAGAAAAGAAGAAAAGAAAAGAAAAGAAAAGAAAAGAAAACTAGGCAAAGACAGAAAGCACAGTGAAGCTCTAATATTTATTCCATAGACAGAAAAGTATGCCTCTAACAAGTATAAAGAAACTTTATACTTTATACTTTAAACTTTATACTTTAACTCCTGTGTTTCAGGAGTTAGATTGCCTGGAGTAGTAGCTACACAGTTGGGAACATTAGGACGGCATGTAGGTATCAAACATGATGGTGCAAGTATAACAAAAAGATCCCGAATCTGCTGATGGGAGGGAAAACACATTTGATTATGGTCTGAAGGGTTTTCTTTCACAAGAACTTAGGGAGATCGCAGCTAGAGATAACAGGCTTGAGAAAGTGGCAAAGAAACTACAAGGAGTTCAGTCCAAGAGACTTATCTCGGGGTGTTTGCAAGAACTGTGTGTCTTTGAACATTACGTTGGTGTGAGTATTGAACACGAACACGCACACATACACTTAACTTGGTAGGTTTGTTGACTGTTCTCCAATAATGTAACCATTTTGAAACCTCACACCTTTTCTCTAGAATATCTGCAAAGGAAGGTAAAGATACAGGAATTGAAATAAAACTAGGTGATAGGTCCATTCCATGCACAGAAAAGAGAAACAGTACCCTGTAGTGAAAAGAAAACAGACTTGGCAACCAAATCCAACTAGCTTCACATAGTAGATCAGGTATAAAAACTTGGGATAGATTTCCATTCCTCTAATTCCTACTATAGGCACATCTACGAAAACAACTAGTTTTTCTAGATGATTCTCTCATTCACTTGTTATTTTTTATTTCAGATTAATATGGGGATACAAATGTTTAGGTTACATTGCTTTCATTTCTAATGTAAAGTTCAAGTTTTAGTTCAGCCCTTCACCCAGGTGGCCTGCTGAACACCTCCCCCTCCACATTGTTCACATTAGGTGAGATTGCCCTCTCTCCTCTCCGCTCCTGTCTCCCTCTTCTCCCCTCCCCCTTGCTAGACTATACTTGTGTTTTTCCTTCATGTGGGTGTGTAGTTGTTTATATATTGGTTTCATATTAGTATTGAATACACTGAATACTTTCCCCCCATTCTTGAGATACTTTACTAAGAAGAATGTGTTTCAGCTCCATCCAGGTAAACACAGAATATATAAAGTCTCCATCTTTTCTTATGGCTGAATAGTACTCCAGGGTGCATATATACCACAGTTTGTTAATCCCATCATGGGTTTATGGGCACTTGTGTTGCTTACACATCTTGGCAATTGTGAATTTAGCTGCAGTAAACATTATGGTGCAAATGTCCTTGTGGTAAAATGATTTTTGTTCATGTGGGTAGGCACCTAGTAATGGGGTTGTGGGATCAAATGGAAGGTTGGCTTTTAGTTCTTTGAGAATTTTCCATACTTTGTTCCATAGAGGTTGTATTAGCTTGCAATCCCACCAGCAGTGCAAAAGTTTTCCCTTCTCTCCACATCCACACCAGCATTTAGAGCTTTGGGACTTTGTGATGGGACTAATCTCACAGGGGTTAGGTGATATCTCAGAGTGGTTTTGATTTGCATTTGTCTGATAATTTTTAGTCACAATAGCATTGTTGTCCATTCATCTGTCATCTTCAGAGAAGTTTCTGTTGCAGTCTCTTGCTCACTTATAAATGGGGTTGTTTGCTCTTTTCTTGTTGATTAATTTGAGCTTTCTGTAGGTTCTAGTGATTAGCCCTGTGTCCAATTCATAACATGCAAATATCTTCTATACTAAAGGCTGTCTGTTGGCTTTAGTTATGGTACCAATTGCAGCAACATCATTCACTCCTGTAGAAAGGAAGAGTAGTAATAAAAAATGGGCTGTGTTTTTTACTAGTTGCTAGGTACTGTGTATGAACTTCAAATATATTGTCTTATTTAAGTTTCAACACAGTCCCCCCAAACGAGACATTTTTACATACTGAAGAAACTGAGGCTTGGAGACCTTAGGTGATATGCCCATGATCAAACAACTGGTAGGTAGAAAGCTGGGTGGGTTTAAGGTCAGGTTAGTGTCATTCCAAAGTTCCAGTTCTACCTGTCCGATAAGTTTGTAGACTAATTAGCGCTATAAAAAATGCAGAGGTATTCTCTATATTTTTCACAGTATCACAGCAGAACAGAAAATGAATGAAAAATGCCTAGACTCTCAGGCTTCCATAACAAGGAGGAAATAATACTTTTCACAGGTTGGGCTTTCCAAAGAGAATTCTGTAGGGACCTGCCTGGGAGGGTCCATTTCAGTGGTGTGTCCTACAGGCCTTACCCATCTCCCGTAAAAGCAAGATTTACCAAACATCTAAAATTTTGTTCCCTTACATATTTTAGTTGGAATCCATAACTTGGGGAAGGGCCTCTGCAGTAAGATGCTGCCAGGAGTTTCCAGTCCCTAGGTCTACAATTTTGCCTTTGCAATATTTTCAAATATTTCAATGGGAAATAACCCTAGCAAAAGACATTTGCAGGTTATAGCCAAGAACCTCCAGCCCAGTGCCAGGGGTGACAATTTATATGTATAACATTCATACTTCCAGAGAAGCGCAAAGAGTACCTCAGCATTTTAGTACCCCCTTATAGAACCAAATGCATTTAGGGGAGAGAGGGTGTATGCTTCCCTCCAGGCCATGGCACTTCCTATATGTTACTTTGAAGACTGGAAAATGACCTTTATGAATTGAATCACTGATGCCTGAGCAGGAATCTTCTGAAAGAGGCCTTTCTCACTGAGAGGCAGCATGCCACCCTCATCCCAATTCACAGTCCCTGTCTGAAGGGAAAGGTGTAGCTCACGTTCCACCTTCAGGTCAGCACTCACTCTGTGATTAAGTTCATCTTTAATAGCTTCAACCTGTCTAGCAGCCTGAAGGAGAATATTTGACAACAGATTTCCAGCAACTCAGCTGGTTCTTGAAACTTGTGATGACACAGCCTCTTCAGTGATTTCTCTTAACAGTGGGAAAAGACTTCCTTTCACCAAGTATATACCAATATATATATTCGTGTCTACATATTCAGTTAGGAATCTAACTGAAGCCCAAAGAAAGTGAACTCTTCTCATCCCCTGGCCTTCCAATATGGAAGTGACTGATCTTTAACACTCCTGGGTCCTAGCAGGATCTAGCAAAATGGAAATGCATTTGACTTCATTTCTATTCTAAACCTTTATTCTAGAAAAGAATTGTTAGGAAGAAAACTAACATTTGGGGGGAGAGGAAAAGGGAAAAAAAAGAAAACTAACATTTGAGACACATTTTACCTAATATTATGAGGCAGTTGTAACAATCCCATTTTTAGATGGGAAAAATGAGGGTTTGAAAATTATGTTATTTGCTTATAATCCACACAGTAAAAACAAAGAATGAGTACTTAAACTCAAGTTTTATTGTAATGTTCATGTTTGGCTTTAGGACAAAGAACTTTGGAAGGTAATTCCTGTCTGTGACTCCCCTTCCCTGGACATTTATCTTTGAGTTGCCAGTACCAGTTCTGAAACCCAAGTTTGCAAAATGGGTCATTCATGAAATGATCCAGATAGACTGAACCTTAGATCTCAAAATAACAAACTTGTATACGATAAAAATTTCTTAGTGGGCAATTTGTCTTTTGGGACAGGAAGCCTTAGGAAATAGGGGAAAAGATTTTATTTTCAATAATACAGTTCTCCACAGGATAACTTCATTCATCATTTGCTTGAAAGAAGAGACTCAAAATGAGCATCACACGAGCACATTCCACGGTGAGATAAATCTCTTTTGTTCTCACAACCATCATGCTCAGGTAGGAAGAAAATGAGTCTCAGAATCTGTCCTGCTTGGCTTTTAATTCTGCCTGTGTGGTGTCTCAGATGAGGCATATGGGCATATTACTAAAATTATTAATAAAAGTTCTCTGAACTTTTATTTACTCTTTTATACATTGGCAATAAAAAATATCAAAATAAAGCAAGATAAAAATACCCATGGTAGGCTAGTAGATATTTAGCAGATATTAGTCCTTTCTACTTCTAATTAACTCATTCTATACTCAACAGTCTACCCTGGTATATTTTTGTTGAGATGATTCCCAGTAAGTAACAGCTACAATAATATGTATCACTTGCATGTTATCATTTGCACAATATTTTCCAGCTTACTATCTTAATTCTATTATTACAAAAACCATCTGATTACAACCTCAGTTTTTTTTTTATTGTTAAATCATAGCTGTGTACATTAGTGCAATCATCTGTACCCATTCTAAGATGCACCATAGATGTGGCCCCACCCATTACCCTCCCTGCACCATAACCTCCCCCCTCCCTTCCCCTTCCTTGGCCCTTTCCCCATAGTCTTGTGGTATAGTTGGGTTATAGCCTTCGTGTGAAAGCTATAATTTAGCTTCATAGTAGGGCTGAGTACATTGGATACTTTTTCTTCCATTCCTGAGATACTTTGCTAAGAATATGTTCCAGCTCC